>SCDY01001711.1:0-24385 GCA_004143825.1 Drosophila micromelanica
CCCTCCCCCTCTCTTTAACTGCAACTCCCGCCCCCTCTACACACACACACACACACACCCCGCCGTCGTCTGTGACTTTGACTGCAGTCTGCAGTTTTGGCACTTGATTTATGGCCAGCGGCTACGTCGGACCCCAAAAAACGCCTTTTGCGCTCGCGTTTTCATGCAACAAGTGAAGAAGAACAAGCAGAAGAAGAAGAAGATGTGAAAGAACAAGGATGTGAGGCGAAGGCAGTTGCTGTTGATAAAGTTCTTTTCTTTTCTGCTTTTATCTTATGGCAAAACTGATCAAAGTCCAACTGTTGGCTTTTCATGTTATTTGTTTTTTTTTTGTAGGGGGAACTTTTGCGCCCAGTCAACTGTAAAGGAAGCCATAAAGCTTAAAAATAAAGTTGTGCATCGCGTTAAATTCCCTAACATGCCACAAAAAATCAAAAAAAAGAATTGCCAAAAATTTCTTGTAGAGGATTTGTTAAAGGATTAAAGATGCATTTAGAAAATATGACAAGTTTTAAAATTAACTTTTTTTGGGAAAGCGATTTTTGAGAATTCACAATAATTTAAGATGTTCAAAGAATTTAAAATTTAAAGCGATTTTGTAGAATTCGCAATATTTCAATATTTTAAAATAGTTTGAATTTTGAAAGCGAATGTTTAGAATTCACAATAATTTAATATTCTAAAATAGTATATATAGATTTTAAAATAATGTTCTCCATAATTTTTATTTCTTTACTTTTTTTTGTAATATTGTAATATATTTTATGGAATATATTTTTAATCCCATTAAAATTGTCTAATTTGACTAGTAAAGCTCCCAAAAACCCCTTCACACTCTTGTATTTTATTTATACTCTAGATTGAATCTGCATCAAATATTTATTGATTTAAAAAAATTATTTTTTCTGTTTTCGAGAAAGAAAAATTTGCAGTCGATTGTCGCTGAAACATTTAGTTATAGAAATTTTCGATTTTTTTCACTTTTTTATTACAATTTATTTTTGTCTATTTATTATTTTTATTTGGTTACATTTAATATATGTAATTTACGGTATTCAAAAGCTTTTTATCCTCATTTTCTATTTTCAAAAAAAAAGTTTTTGAATTTACACTTGAAATTATTTACCTAAAGTTACAATTAACATTTTGTAAAGTTCCATTTGCGACTGTCTTCAAAGGCACTTTCATTACAAATTCTAACCTCAAACAAGTGTGTGTATATGTTTATAAATGTATCTGTATATACACATAGATATAGAAAATTCATTTTGCTCCACTTCTATCAATTCCCCCGATACGAATTGTGGTTCAAATTGTGGTTTGTTCTTATTACAAGTCATGTGGGGGGAGGTGGGAGGTTCTAAGTGGGCGGGTGGGCGTTTGGGTGGGTTGGGGGCGTTGCGCGTGTTTCCAAGGAGGTGGGCTGAAGTGAATTCTAAACCTTATAATCATGACAGCCAGACACGCCAGAGTTGAGCTCTCAACAAGGAGCTGCTTTTGGCCAGTTTCGTTTCGTTTCGTTTCCTCAAAGTTGTTGTTGTTGTTGTCGTGTTCTGAAGTTTGTTATTATATTAAAATAATATAATGATTATTGCTTAGAGCAGCGGTTTCTATGATTCCATATCTGCTGCTTGTTACAGTTGCTTGTTTGTTGCTGTTGCTTGCTGCAAGTAGTTGCTGTGGTTGCTGCTGCTGCTGCTTGTGGCATGTGTGCATAAATCATTTGAATTCCTATTCAATACATATATATATATATATTATATGTACATAATGTATATATATAAATATATATCGAAGACATTTCGTGTGACGCCATATTTGTCAAATGACGTTTAAATTTATGAGCAAATGATATATGAGTAACAGGCAGTTTTACACACACACCAACACACACACACACACACACACACCCCAAACACACGCAACTCTCTTGTCTGAGCTGGCAATATCACAAGAGTTCAAAACACTTTTCGTACCCAGGTCTAGACAACATATTTCGCGTTATTTGATATCCCAACGTTAAACCATATGTGGGCCATTTCCTACGTCTGTTCCCTGTTCGCTCACACTCTCCCCCTCTCTTTCACTCTCGATCATACTCTTGTTACACTTGTTTTTGTTGTTGTCACAATAAGTAAATTTACGTCCTCGGCAAATATTCCAACTGAGACTCGAAAATCAGTTTTGGAACTCATAAATTCCTATTCTTTCGGCTTTTTTGAGGCATGAAAATAATTTGAAATACTTTGAATAAGTTTTAAAGTGTTTTTTTTTTTGGTTTAGTTAAGAACTTGGCTGAGAGATTGAAGTACTTTCGAGAAATTGACCGCAAATAATAGCAGTAAATGGGAAATAATTTTTGGGAAATTTGATAAGGCTCTATATGATCTGATGTAATATGGTATAATAAGAAGAAAAAAATTATTATACAAATATTATCTTTTGTCACATAAAACCTAATTTTAAGAATTATTAAAAAACAACTTACAGATATATTTACATAATTCCCCAAACCGAAAAACAATGCAAAAGCATATTTATACAAAATATCCCTTTTAACTAGGAAATCCCCTTCAGCTAAGCTTTCCACCAATTAAGTCCGCGTCCGTCAATTAGCGTTGAAGTATGAGCTGCAATGCAGAGCTGAATTCTCGCCCACCAGCTGTCAATTAAAATAGTTGAGTCAAGATTTTAAGCGCATTATCGTCGTCAAACTACAAAAATGAAAATAAATCAGAAAATAGCGATGGATAATTGGCCATCATTAAGAGTAAGCTCTCGTCGTGGTTACTTTCCGAGCACTTGGGGGAAAATGTAAAATCTCTTCAATTTCCATTTTACGTTTGCATCCACTTCACTTTTAGGCAAAAGAGATTTATTTATAGCTCAAGTATGGCAAGTCGCTCTTAATATGCTTTTACATCGAACTTACCTTATTATAATTGTGGTGCATGGCAAACGACTGAGATCCATGGATAATTCCTTGAAGGATGCACACTTACAGCGTTTATGAGCTGCAACGATCAAAAGAGAGAGAGTCACATTAGTTAAGAGCGCGAGCATCAAACGAAAATAGCAACAGCTACAGCAAGTTGTGTGTTTGATCACAAACACTGTTGTGGTTCGTGTTGCGTACGCGTTGGAGTTGGAAGTTTGATTGATCGTGCGAGCGTGTTGCAAGACAACCAGTTAGAGCGCGAAGTAAATAGACAACAGAAAGCAACAAAACAAAGTGGAGCGCAGAGGCGAAGAGTGAGACAAACGAAGGAGTAAACAAAACAGAATGCGCCGCTGAGAGCCAAAGAGCAAGAGTCTGCGGGTAATAAAGCAAGAGCAACAACAACAACGAAAGCAAATACAAAATTCGGTTACAGAGATATTTTACGCGGGACACGAAGAGGAGAGCGTGAAATGGCGCAGAACAATAAACAAATACAACAAAACTAAGCAAAGAAAAATGTTAAGCGATGAATCAAAAGCACAAAAGCAACAACAACAACAAGCGTAATGAAACGCAACTGAAATTGAAACAACAAATTCATACAAAAATCATAAAACGCGTTAAATTTAAGCAAATGAAAAAAAGCTGAGCAAAAGAAGAAAAATCACAAAAGAAGCTACAGAAATTGACTGCTGGCAAAATACAACAACAACTACAAGAATAACAGTAACAGTAAGAAATAAAGTAAGTGTCTGGCAAAGAGAGCCAGCAATAATTCCAATTAGATTTGTGCTCCGACGAAATCGTGAATTATTCGTGCTGCTATTTTGTATCTTCAAGATACAACATTATTTAAGATACGCACAAAGCAACGATTCATATTTTGATTTGTTTGATTCTGTTCGCATTTAAATGAAATTCTTTTTATTATTTGAATATTGATTGGCATATTATTCTTTATATTTTTTTTTTATTATTTACTATTTGCTTTTATAACTTTTAAAGTAAATTGTAGGTGAAATAGAAAAACTTATATTTTTATTTAAATGTTAAAGAGAATTGATATATTTACACAGGAATATTTTTATTTATTCAAAGGCATATTTTGTGATTTTCTTTGCAATACCAAATGCCTTTATAAACAATTTCTTAAGCTGTTCACTTTGTCAATTTTCATACTTTTTTTATTTATCTTTTTGTTTTTGTCTTCCTCGCATTCCGTTGCTCCAATTTGCGTTTCTTTTAATGCCTTAATCATTTTTACTTCCGTCTTAAACATGTTTGCAGCTTTAATTTCTATATATAAAGACATGATATTTAGGTTATCTTATATTATACAAAAAAAAAATACTCAAGATTTGCACTTTTTTTTATATATGTACATATATATTTCTTCTCTTTATCCAATGTCTTTTAAGAATTGGCACAACCGAAGTTGACCTGCTTCTACTTAACAATCTCTTTTATTTATTTATTTTTTTAGATATATTTTTTTTTAATTATGTATCTAAATGCTTTTAATATATATGACATATAAATATTTCTGGACACATAAATATTTTAGAACTCAATAGCTTTTAATTGATCAGAGATTAGAGAGAGAGAGAGAAATAACTCTTTTGAGTACTCAAAGTTTTCCATAAAAAGTCTATTTTATATATTCTTCATTTAAATGAATGTATATGTACTAATATATATTTTGAAGTTTTGGAATTCTAAGCAATTTTTTTGCAAATCACATTGTTTTTTCCAGTTCAAAATGATTTCCATATTTAAACATTTTTAAAGTTTTTTTTTAAATATCTGCTCAACCTTTAAGCTGTTTCTATAATATATCTATATAGACATTTAAAAAAAAATTGAGTATTTTATTTTATTTTTTCAGAAAGAGTTAAGAGAAGTTTCTATGTAATTATATAAATATATTTGGGATAATAAAATTATTTGTTTATTTTCCTTATTTTCCAATAATTGCTTTACCTTTCGATTCTTACTTATGGATTTATAAATTATTTGATTTACAGAAAACGAGGAACAGATTTCCTGATCATTGATCCATCGATCAGGAAGCAAAAGAAACGGCAAACTGTACTCTGACAGCACCAACAACCACAAGAAGAAGAAGCTGAAGAAGTAGAAGAAGCAGAAGACGAGGCAAAAAGAAGCTGAAGAAATGTTGTTGTTGTTGTTGCCTCTCTTGACAGAGACTAAGTTTTTCAGCTGCCTTTTTTTTGTGCCTGGGCCGCTGCACGAGTTGTTGTTGTTGTTGCCTTAATCATCGCCAAAAAACAAGTTTTGTTTGCTGTTGTTGTTGTTGTTGTTTGGCTTAGCGCGTAACCCCAAACTACAGCTCCAAATGCAGTCACGACTCGTCCTCTCTCTCTTTCTCCCTCACTCTCTCACTTTGTCATACTCCTTGCACTCTCTCACTAAGTCTATCTGTCCCTCTCTCTTTATCTGCCTGTGGAGCCCAGCGTCCAGTTTTCTGTTGTTGTTGTTCTTGTTGTTGTTTTCGCTCCATTTTTGGCGCTGTCCACGGCGAACAAACAATTCTGAATTCCCGTTGCTTTGCACCGTTTTTGCGACAGAAAATCCAATTGGAAATATATACAGACATTTTGTAGACATTTATCAATGCTGCTTTTTAAGCTCTTATACTGGTAAAAGAACTTTCTTGACATACTGTATCCGTAGTTTAAGAACTAGTTGACAAATTTAATTTTTAGACTGTAAACGAGCATTGCGTAGTCGGTTACACCCGGCTGCAAAGTTCTTGTTTTTTTTTTTTTGGCATTTGTTGTTGCTTTTGCTTTTGCCTTCTTTTCAGTCGTGTGCGCAAGAAAGCGAATTGGGAGCCCCGCTTAAGCCTATTAAAATTACCAAGTGCATACACACACACACACACACACACACATACACACACGCACACACACACACACACAGTTTACAACCATAAAAACCGATTTAAAATTCGCAGAAGCTGCGCAACAGAATTGAAGCCAAAGAAGTTGCCAAAAATTTCAAAGAAGCTGCGAAACAAGAAGTAAAAGACGCCAAAACAAAATTGGCATATATGTACATATACATACAGTGAAGGAAAAAAGTGAACATACACTCGAATGCAGCCTGTAATAGATGCCAATAGTGGACCAGCTAAATATTAGACGCAACAAATTTATGGCTTAAAGCCTTTCTGCAGACTTTTTCCCCCCTTTATTTTATGTCTTTACCTAATAACTTTTTCATCTTAAATTTGATGATAAATTTTTTTGTTCCTGACATTATGTTAACTCTAAGTACCCTAAATGATGGCATATTTAGTTTTTTTTTTAATTTTCATTGCGCTTTCCCGAAAACACGGAAAAAATGGGGGTGTATGTTCACTTATTTCCTTCACTGTACATTTATACAGCAAACTTTTTTTTTAATAAAAGCTCAATTGTTGTTTTTTTTTATTCAGAAAAATTAAAATTTAAGTTTAAAAAACTTTTAAATTTATTTCAGCAGTTTTTCTCTAAAGTAAAATTATTTTGGCATGGATTGAAAAAACAAAAATATTCAAAATACTTTTATGATCATGCAAATCTGCAGAGATTTTCTAGCTTTACAGCTTAATAAATTTATTGAAAATATATTTTGAAATAGAGTTCGCGCACAAAATGCCCCCTAGTTATAAAATAATTAAACGCATGAATTTTCATTTAATTATATTTGCTTTTTAAGTTTTTGCGTAGCCAAATCAAAATCGATTAGTTTCCCATTAACACTTTATGCAAATTTTGTAATTAGCTTTTCGTTAGTTTTTTTATATAATATATATATTCTTAAAGCATTCAAACATATAATATGAATATTTAACATTTTTTCATCAATTAATCAAAACAGTATTTGTTTGGTATAAATACACGGAAAACAGTGTATCTAGCAGTCGTTGAGAAACATTCTTTTTGTGGGTTTCTTAAGTCAAGAATTCAACAAAGTTAATTTTAATAGACATTTAAGAATTAACTCATAAAAAAACATTTATTTTTAGGAGAAAACTTTTAAGTTTTGATTTTAATTGAATTTCTGCTTTAATAATATTATAATTTTAATAAGCTAATCAGCTTATTTCATATTTAATTTTTTTTATTTATTTAATTTTTAAGCAGCGAAAAATAAAACCCATCGAATTATGCAGCTTTCAATGAAATAAATTTCAATTCAATTTCTTTGCTCATAATTAATTTCAACTCTTTGCAAAGCAAAATTTCCTTTCCCTGCTCCTCTCTTCGCTTTGCGCTCGCCCACTCCAAATTGCAAAAAAATTTATCATGTCATTTCTTGAACAGAATGTACCTCAAATTACATGGGATATTAAAATTTTTGCTGCTTGACAGCAATTCTAATTTTGTTGCTCGCTCCCACTCCCACTCCCTGCCCATTCCACCCCGCCACTTATCATAGTCATGGTTCGTGCCTTGTCTTGCTCAGGTGCTAATCACCTTTGTTCTGCTGCTTCTTATTCTTGCGCTGTCTCTTCAAACACAACTTCATTAAAAGCACACGCAGACACACACACACACACATACAAGGAGAGAGAGAAACTGGGAGAGGGGCCATAGCACATGGGGGTCTTGTTATTGGTCCTTTTTCGGCTAACTGTACTGACGCTCGCGCTATCCCAAAACATAATAAGAACAGCAGCAGCATCAACAACATCAACTACCCCGCTGCCGCTGCGCTGCTTTCTTTAAATTGTTTCTTCTTTCGCTCTTTTTTTGGGCAAGCGTCAATTACACGCAAAGACGTCAGCGTCGCAGTCGCCGTCGCCGTCGCAGCTTTTGCAAGAACAAGTTTTTTTTGCCAGCTTGTTGTCATTGACTGCTGTTGCTTTTGTTGTTGTTGTTGTTATTATTTGCTGTTGCTTCTTATTTTTTTGGCCATGCAAAATGCAATTTTTATTGTGATTCATTTTGGCTTTTAAAATTGGCCATTTTTATGCGGTTTTCGTTTATCGGCGGCTGCAATTTTATTCTTCGCTTTGCTTGCGTTTTTTTTGTCTCGTTCATTTTTCCATTTGTCGTTTTTTGGTTTTTGTTATTGTTTGCAAGCATGAACCGGTTAAACGGGTATTGAACATAATTATTATTTTAACTGCTGCTGTTTGCGTTTTTAATTGTTATTACATACAGCGAGAGAGGAGAGAGATGAGAAAGAGAGAGAGGCAGAACGAGGTGGTTAACAAATAGAGAGTGTTAATTAAGCTGCAGGCGCAGCATTTAATTAAACAGCTTAAATGTCTTCATAACTGTTATTATGCTTTGATATTTAAAGGGCATTCAAGAGCAAATATACCAGCATTGGCGAATTAAGCTGCATTTAGTTAAAGAGCTTAAATGCCTTCCTAACTGTTGTTGTGCTTTGATTTTTGGGATATTTATCAAAATAAAAGCAAATGTACCAATGCTGTTTAAGCTGCAAGCACATTTGGTCACAAAGTTAAAATGCCTTGTTAATTGTTGTTTTTGCTCTTTTACTAAAAATATCCAAACTTATTTTATCTTAGTTAAAGAGCTAAAATGCCTTGTTATTCGAAGAGCAACCTAAGCTGCAGGCGCAGCTTGAGCGTGAGAGCAAGATGCACAAAATGTAATCTAAAGAGCAGGTAGCTGCTGCAGCTGATGCTGTGAGTCCGAGAGAGAGAGAGCGCGATCTCAAGCTGCGCTTAAGAGCACGTTTAAGTGCACATATTGAGCAGATTTACATTACACACGCACACACACACACACACACACACATGAACAGCACAAAATAATAGTGCGCAAAACAAAACATAAAAATGCAGTTGTTGTTTTTTCGATTTGTTATGTTCATTTTGCTTATGTTTTTGTTGTTGTTGTTGTTGCATGTTGTTGGCTGAACCGGTTCAACGGGTTGATGCTACACAACACATGCATTTATATTACACACACACACACACGCACACATTCACATACTTGCACTTTTGCCCGCTGTTCTTGTTTTTTGTTGTAATTAAATTTTCAATTCCTTATTATTACATCAATTTTTTTTTTGCTTTACCTTTTTTGCTTTCTGTTTTGACTTTTTCTGTTTTCCTTTTCGTTTTTTTTTCTTTCTTGCTTTTGCTTTAATTATGATTTAGTGGCATTTATTGCATTTCAATTGCATTCGTATATTTTTCTGCCCTTTTTTTCTGTAATTTTTCGCACTCACTTTAAAATAAAACAACAAAAAAATTATAGCCCTTTTTAACTCTTCTTCTTTACTTTCTTTTTCGCTCAGAACCGATTTAAACACGCGCGCATTTTACGGTTGTTTTTCATTTGTGCTTTAAATATTTGATTTTATTTTTAAAATTATTTTTTTTTCTCAAGCAATTGCAATTTTGCTTTGCACCTCGCTTGCAATTTGTATTCTTTCGCGACTGCCGCTTTGCTTTTCTCTGTTTGCCGGCGAAACAAGAACGAAACAAACTGACAAGAATCACAAAAATTTACGGAATTTACGTTTGACTCGCGCTCGCACCGAACCGCTGCACGTCCGCCTCGTTAGGCTTTGCTTTTGCATCTGTTAACAGGGCGCTTGGGCTTAACAGTTGAGCCTGTTACGCTGCTGTTGAGCAGCCAGCACGACACTGTTACGACAACAGTGAGCGCGGCAGCCGCGCTGTTAAACGCAATGCAACCTGTTAAGCACATGTTGGCCGTCGCGCTCAAGAGAGTGCCACGGCGTGGGCGTGCGCTCTTAAATCTCGTGTGTCGGCTTTTGCATGTTGCATTGTCATTGCAGCAATTTGACTGTTGTAATTGGTAATCGAAGTAACAATTGTTGCGGTTGCCTTCGCCTGATTTTTGGGCCGACAACGCGTCACAATTGCGGCAAATCGCTTAGAAATCGGGCGTAAGCTCTAAGAGCAATTAATACAGTTAAAGGCAGCTCACGACGCAGCCTCAACTAGAGATATGCTTGATGCGTGAGCGCATCGTGAGCACTAAATTTATTCGTGATTGAAGCGAACTTTTAAAGAACAAAATAAATAAATTATAAAGGTACTATATTAAAATATGTTTAAAAAAAAAAATTAAAAATAATATATTTATGAATAATTTTAAAGCTAAAATATTTAGTTTGAAATAAAAAAAGACATTTTAAAATTAAAATAATTCAACATTAAATTTTTTTTTAATAAATAAAATAATTTCAATGAAGTCATAAATTACACTAGGTAATAAAATTTAAAAAAAGTTTTCTTATCACTTTTTTCTTTTGTTTTGTTTTTGTTTGCAATTTAAACTTTAAGATTTTTTTCATAGTCTCATTTTAAAATGAGATTTTAAAATGTTTTACGCTTTCTGAAAGCTAATAAATATAATTATCTATTATTTAGATTTGCAATTTTTGAAAATGTAGTCAATTGATATGTTAGTTCCATTTTTTTTTGTATAAAATTAAATTTATAAAATTTCAAAAAAATTTTAATTTCTTGTTTTTTTTAGTTTTTTTTTTACAAAGTTTAAAAATTGTTTTGTTTAACTAATGAATACACTTGGAAAAGTTAGTTAGCTGTTTTATGCAAATGCAATTGTTGTGTAATAGAGCTTTTACCGTTACAATTTTCGTGTGTCATTTATTCAATTTTGACCCACTGCGGTTGCACTTTAGCCTTTTTTGTTTTAGATTTTTAGCTGTTTTTTGCTGTTGTGTTTTTTTTTGCGGTTTCGTATTGTTCTGAAGTTTTTATCGTGCCTGGCAATTAAATTGCATAAAGTTCTTGCCTCGCTGTGTGTGTGTGTTAAATTGTGTTGAAAAGCTAAAGCTTGAATTTCAGAAATTCGAAACTGGCAACAAGCGATTGCAACAAATGCCACAAACACGCAACAAATTGCGGCAAGTTCAAAAGATGCGCACTAATAGCAAAAAACAAAAAATCGTAAAAATACCTATAAAATAGATATAAATAATAATGAATGAATAACAAAATAAAAATTTAGTCAAGGTCAAAGTGCGAGAACACAGGTTGTCAAGGCTCCAAAATTGGCTTTAATTAACGGTTACATTTCGCCAGACATTTTTTGTCAATGAGCTACTTGATTTTTTGGGGGCCGTTTATTGGCGCCCGCGCAGGGACCGACAGCTGACAGATAAGGCGAAGGTCCTTTGTTTTGTCAGGTGGGTCCTGCTTTGGGGCGGTGCAAGGAGTAGATGTTGCTTCATATCAGCACTTCCTGACAGCCTCGCGACAAATTATCAAAAAATTGTTGCAGCACCAACAACGGAAATTTGCCCCCAACGAGTGATTTATATATATATATATATATATATATATATATATATATATTCTTTTTTTTTTTGGTATTTATTTTCTTGTTCTTTTTTTTTTTATTTTGTGTCGATAGCGTCAATGGCAGCGCTGCCGGCGTCGCTGCTAGCGTCGCTGCCTATTGGCATCATAAAATTTGTCAATTTATGGAAATGTCGAAATGTGGCGAATACGGAAAAAGCGTCGCAAAATGCTGGCAAGAACTACACTAAAAAAAATCACTTTAAATAAAAAGAAAAAAATGAGTATAAACTTAAGGTATCAAATTGGTTTACGGAACACAGTTGCTAAGTTATTTTAATTATGGAAAAAGTTTTCAATATTTGAAAAAATGGAATATCCCAAAACATTTATGTAGTTAATTTGCATTTAAAATAACACAAGATAATTTACCACTTTATAAAAAAAAATAAAAATAAATAAATAACCATATATTTTTTATATTAAATAACACCGAGACTTGAAACAAAAGCGGGCGGCATTTACATATATGGAAAAGCGGGTTCAAAAACAATCCACATTTATTTTGTATACTGTTAAATACTTATTTCTAGTCTATCAATTCCTGAAGCTATAATTTCTATAGCTAAGGAACGTTGAACAAACTAAAATTAAAAAAAATATATTTTTTTTAAGCATTTATTTTGTACTTGAAATACTTTTAAATGCAAAACCACATTGAACCGGTTTAATTTAATTTTGTTCACAAAAGTTTAAAAATACAATTTAAGAACTATTATGAAACCTGTTTTTGCATCGCATTTGATTAACTTTTCAACTATGTTGGGTTTAAACCACCTTTAAACCCTGTTTCAAACCACCTTTAAAATCATAATATGTCATAAAATAATACCATATTGCACAATTATTTCTCGCAGTGCATTCGCACCTTTGGCCTGTTACTGGACTCGTCTAAGAGGCATCTCAGCTATTTTCAAGGACAAGTGGAGGGGAAGGTGGAGGGAGAGGGGGGTTACCTGTGTACCAGGATGTCCAGGCACGTACCATTTCCACTGGCTCCAAATGCTTTTAATAAAGTTACAAAGCTGACAACAGAATCCTGCCACCTGTGTGGGGCAGCTGCCCCCAAAGTGTGGCATAAATAAAAATACATTTTATGTGGGCGCATTTTCCGAAATTATTGGAACAGGCACCGATAACAAAAACAAACGGGAACAACTCGCATTTGTTGTTGTTGTTCTGCTTGTTGTCGACGGGCAGGGCATTAAGGTATTCGATTGAGCTTCGTTTAAGCTGCAAAGCACAAGAAATCATCGTTGGCATTACTGCAGAAATAGCAATTCTATTGTTAGGTAACCAGTTTATCAATTTGCGTTCCAATTATAGAATGAAATGCAAATTAGATGTACGGCATATTTTAAGTGAAATTCGATCCCAGAATAGATCGTAAATACTTTTCAAAGTTGAGCAAAAATTAGCTTAAAGCTTTTACAGCTGATTTAAGTTTGTACAACATTTTAATTTCAAAAAGGACATAAATCATCTGAGCTATATTTTAAGAAATAATATATATATAATAAATATTAAACAAATTAATAGATACAAATAATAAATAAAAATATATATTTACAAAAAAAAATCAAAATAATAAATAAAAAAAATAGTTAAAATTAAAGGGACATTAGGTAAGAAAAATAAAATCAATAATAAAAAATAAATAAATAAAAAAAAAGTTAAGATATGCAAATTCAAAATAATAAATAAAAAATTAAAATAAAAAGAAGAAAAAATAATAATAAATAATAAAATTAAAATAAAAAGATACAACTAATGATATAAAATAAATAAAAAAGAAATTAAATTTAATTAAAAATTATCTCCTCAACACAATTTTTATTTTTGTTATAACTAGCAAATTAACTTTTTGAATTGCTTATGCAGATAAATCTTATTTTAATAATAAATAATTTATTTATTTTTTGTTGTCGGACATATTGGCCTAAAACTTTAGAATTTTTTCAAGATTCGCATTAAAATGTTTTTTTTTTTAAATTGTAAACAATGAAGAAAGCGCAACTGAAATTTGTTATTTAAATTTGTTTCATGTTGTTTTGCTGCTTGTTATTGTTGCTGTTGTTGCACTCATTGTTGTGGTTGCTGTAAACGCGCCTGTTCCTTTCAATGTTATTGTTGTTGTTGCTGGTAAAACACACAGTTCGCTTAACGACATTTTCTCTGGTTGTTTCTTTTAGCTGTTGCTGTTGCTGTCGGCTTCCCTTTTTAATGCCGTGTAACCACTGCAAACGGGCATATTGGTTCTAAGAGTTTTTAGTCCAAAAAGTAAAATTCTAATGCGACATATTTTATAGAAAATCTTCATATGCAGATCCAATTAATAAAATAATAACTGTGTACAAGGTTAATGAAAAACAAAACTAAGAAAAAAAAATTGAACTCAATATTTTTAAGTTAATAATTATTCCTTTTTTTCAGCTTGAAATCAAACTTAAATTGAAAAAAAATTTTTTTAAGTAGATTAAGTTTCCACTGAAAGTAACAGAAAACCAGTTTAAATAAAATGTAAACAATATAAGCATAAAACAGTTTAAAAATTCTTAAATTAAGTATAAATTAATTTTAGGCTCAAAAAAATTAAATTTATTTATTTATTTTATTTAATTGTAATTATTATTATTATTACAGTAAAATGATTATGCAGCTAATTTTATTTTTTTTTGAGTATGATTTCATATTTTTTTTTTCGAGTTTTTAATATAAAACTAGCATGTTTTATTTTTTTTATGTACGATAATCATGCAAATATTGTTGTAGAAAACTTTTTGTACTTAATTTAAAAAAAATCTTTTACAGGGTATTTAGTCATCGAACATGTTCGCCTAGAGTAGCCTTGCTGGTGATTTTTTTTGTTTTGTTTACTTTTTGTTCCTTTTATGCATGTGGCCACGTTTATTGTCTTTCGACGCATTTGCCAATACCCGCAGCAGCAGCAGCAGCAGCAGCAACACCAAAAACTGCTGACACAACAGCAACAACAGCAGCAGCAACACGCAAATTGTTGGCCTCAGCAATTGGCGGGACAATTTTGTTGTTGTTGTTGATTTTTTTGCGTTGCTTTTGCTTTTTTCTTCCTTTTTTGTAGTTGTTGTATTTGTTTTGCTTTGTTGTTGCTTTTATAAATCATGCCTACAAGTATGCAACGCAATTTTTTTCAATTACAGCTCGCTGGCAATTTACTTTAACAGTAGGCGTGGCCGCACAGGGTGTGCAAATGCACAGGGTGTTGCCTGTGTTTGGGGCGCTGCCAACTCAACGAAATTGTTCTTCTGTGTGTTTTTTTCGTTTTTTTTTTCTGTTTCACTTTACAGCAATTGCAATTGACAATTTATGTGCCTTTTTTTCGATGGGGGGCTGTTGTTTGAGTGGGATGGCTGGGGTGGCTGTAACTGTAAACGCAGTTGCTTCAATTTTTATAAGGCAATCGTTGCTGAAGGTGCGACTCATTTGAATGGCATCCAATAGATAAAATAAAAAATGAACTCGATCGGAAAATGCGGAAAAGTTCAATTCTGTGAAAACGCACATTTCGAGTACATCATAAACCATAAAAATAACCGCAGTAAACAGGGTATTGCACCTAAAATTTCTTGGATACTTTCTGGTGATAAAACATGAAATTTAATAAAATGATTTTTAAAAAATTTTTATCTATTTATATTTTTACAGAAAATTTAATAAAAACAAAATAGGGACATATTTTCAAAAAAATTTCAGAATTTATTTTTTTTTTTTAATATATAAACGATCGCTCAAAAATGCACTTGAAAAAATATATAATTAATAATAAGTGGAATTTATATTATGCATACCATAAAAAAATATTTATAATGTAAACAATATAAATAAATAATAAAAATATTTTATCGAATATTCAAGTTTTATATTTAAAATATATTTCTTTTTAGCGAATATCCACTGTTCTTTCATAATAATGAAATAAATTGAGCAGACTGTAGATCTCATATATTATGAATTACAATCATATATAATATTTTTGCATAATTTAAGTTTTAGAAAAATCACACTTTTCTCTTTAGCGAACTTTTACTGTACATTTATTTATTTATTTCACCAAAAGTAATTAAATTAAATAGTTATTTAATGCAGAATTATTTTTTATTTGGTTATTACTATTTTGTCTAATTGCATGCAGAGTTTCTCGGAAAGGGAGGGTTAGGGGAGGGGGGTTTGAGGGGGGTTTTGAGGTGGCTGCAATAACAACTGAAATGCATTTCAACTGAAATTCTGTCAAAGGCAGTTGTCAACTCCAAATAACAGCAACAACTACAACAACAAGCATTACACTTGAGGCTTTTATTTAATTAAAATGTCATTATTATACAACGTCGACTGCGACTGCGACTGCGACGTCAGCGTCCAACACTTTGCCAGTTCACAGTTCACATTTTACAGTTGACGGTTTGTCACAGTTTACAATTTAACAGTTAAATGCCAAGTGAGGCCCGAAAAACTAGACCCTCCCCCCCACACCCCCTTCCCCACCACCCTTCCTTTTCACTATTCACAATTGTTGCCCTGGCAGCGTCTCTGCCGCGGCTGGCGTCGCAGTCGCTGCGTGGCTGCAATTAAAATAAAACAAATAAATGTCGCCCGTGTGGGCGGCTCTGATGTGATGGGCGTGGCTTGGCGTGCTGACTGACTGCAATGAAATATTTGCCCGCTTTTATAAGCAACTGTTGTTGTTGTTGTTGTTGTTGTTGTTGTTGTTGTTGTTGCACCTGTTTTGCCTCAACTCTTCAACGTGCAACAAATTGTCAGGAACTCTGTCAACGAGAACGCAACGAAGACAACAAAAAAACTGAGGGCAAAGTCGCCTTTTGTTGTTGTTGCCATTGTTGCTGTCCAAGTTGTTGCTGCCTTGTTGTTGTTGTTGACAACGACAACGACAACAACAGATACTTGATGGATGTAGCGACCTTCACCTGGCTCACCTGGCCAGGACCAAAGCCAAAAGCCACCCAACCACCCAACCACCCACCTGCCACGCACAAAAGCGGCTCCATTCGCGGCCAAAACAAATGCAAAAGGGGAAAAGGGAACAGCGACAAGGAGAAGAAAACAAAAAAAAAAACAACAACACCTGACTTGAACTCTGAATGGGCTTAGAGTGGGGGCAAGAGAAAGCGAGAGGGAAACATAGAAGAAAAGGAAGACCTGAAGAGAGAGAAAGAGAGAGAGAAATAGAGAGAAAAAGAGAGAGAGAGAACATTAAGATACAAATAGTTGAGAAAATGTTGGCAGAAGAAGAAGATAGAGAAAAAATAGATAAGTAAAGGAGCAAGAAGAATATAGAATTTGACACAGAGAGAGAGAGGGAGAATTTCTGCTAACAGTGAGATTGAGAAGAGAGTTTTGTAGAGAAAAAAGAAGAACAAAATATTTATGGAAATGTTCGTAGAAGAAGAAAAAAATATAAAAAAGAAAGAAGTTAGAAAAATAGATAAGTAAAGGAGCAAAAACAATATAGAAATTTCGAGAGAGATAGAGAGAGAGAGAGAAAGAGAGAGATTTTCTCCTAACAAAGAGATTGAGAAGAGAGTGTTGGAGAGAAAAAAGTAGAAAAAAATATTTATGGAAATGTTCGTAGAAGAAGAAAAAAATATAAAAAAGAAAGAAGTTAGAAAATAGATAAGTAAAGGAGCAAGAGGAATATAAAAATTAAGAGAGGGAGAGAGTTTCTGCTTACAGAGATTAGAGAGAGGAAGAAACAAATAAAAACAGTTGAGGAAAAATTGGTAGAATAATAAAGGAATTTATTGCCTGTTCTCTCTCTTGAAGAACTCACTCACCTCTCTCTCTCTCCATCTCCCTCTCTCTCTCTTACTCTTTCGCTTTGCTCATTTCATAGAACTGTCACAAAATTCGAAATTTAAAATTTTTTTTCAAAAAAATTCATTGTTTGTTTTGTATTTCTTAACATAGCTAAAAAATTGTTTAGGTCAGGCTTAAAGCTTTCGGCTGTGGCTAGCGATGACTGTGGAGGAGACCGAGGGGAGTCGGGCGGACTCGGCGAACGCTCTTCGGCCGGATCGCTCCATTGCGGAGGTGAAGTACCTGAACACAAGCCCGCCTCCAGACATGATGTGGGTATATATATATATATTTATTATATTATATATATTATTTTTATTATATATATTATTATAGTTATGAGAAGGAGTATCCCACGCTGCGGCTGCGTTTGCGTGAGCCGCCTGTCAACTGCGGCGAGACGCCCGCGATTGTCCGATGTCCGGCGGATTGTCCGGCAGAGCGTCAGACGGGCGGACGTTCCAGTTCGCCGGGGCCGCAGTCCCGCGAGGCGGGACGCGTCTCAAGCAGCTTCAGCAGCAACGACAGCGACAGCCTTTGGCTCGAAACGCACAACTTTGGCCCGATCAGTGATCATGATCACGAACAAGAACATGATCACGATCACGATCAGGAACACGAACACGAAGCGACCGGCGTTGAGTCCACGCAGGAGAAACTTCAGCTGGCGGAGCAGTTGGCCGTGGAGCAGCGTCGTCTGACCTTCGAACAGTGGCTGCAGTCAAAAAAGTAAGTTGCAGATCGGATCGGGTGTAACCCACTGTCCAATACTCGCTTACAGCAGAACAACCGCTTCGAAAACGCTTTTAATTAATTTTTAAATTTTTGTTGAAATATCAACTTTGATTTTAGCGGCTTGGGGGCATATCTCTGTATCTACAGATTTAATCAATTTGCCAATAAAATGAAATTGGCAACTTTTGATTAATTGACGCCAATAGAAAAGAGAGCTTTAAAGCTGAAAGACATAAAAAGTAAAACTGCCACGCCTCTAATGCAACGCATTAACAAATTTCAACACTTCACCAGACGCGGTTAGCATAAATTCATTCCAATTTTAATTTTCACAAATCCAATATGCTCTTTTCACGATGTGTGAAAGTGTAGTAAAATGTGAATAGAAATAAAATGAAAATGGCAAGTTTCGATTAATTGGAAACAATAGAAAAAAGAGACCTTTAAAACTGAAAGACATAAAATTGCAACACTATCAGGATATATATGTTCCAAATTTCACTCCCTCAAATCCAATATGCTCTTTTCACAATTCAATTTTTAAATTACATATAAACGAAAATTGTCAACACTCGATTAATTGACACCAATAAAAAAAAAGAGCTTTAAAGCTGAAAGACATAAAGGCATAAATATATTCCAAATATAATTTCCACAAATCCAATATGCCATTTTCACAACATGAGCTAGTGTAGTAAATTGTGAATAAATTGAAATTTGTAATTCTCGATTAATTGACACCAACAGAAAAGAGAGCTTTAAGACATAAATAAGTTTTAACGAATAGCCACGCCTCTAATGCAACGCCTTAAAAATTTCAACACTTTACCACTTTGTGGCTAAATTTGACTCCCTCAAATCTAATACGCTATTTTAGCAACATGAGCTAGAGTAGTAAATTGTGAATAAATTGAAATTCGCAATTTTCGATTAATTAACACCAATAAAAAAAGGCTTTAAAGCTGAAAGACATAAAGGCATAAATTCATTTCAAATATAATTTCCACAAATCCAATATGCTCTTTTCAAGATGTGTGCAAGTGTAGTAAAATGTGAATAAAAATAAAGTGAAATTGGCAAGTGTCGATTAATTGGAAACAATAGAAAAAAGAGACATTTAAAACTGAGAGACAACAAAGGTTATATATATTCCAAATCTCACTTCTACAAATCAAAAATTAAAATTTTAAATTATAAATAAGTGAAAATTGTCAACCCTCGATTAATTAACACCAAATTTGGCAGAAAACAGGAGGCGCAGCGGCGGCGGCAGAAACGGCGCGAGGCGCATCGCGTGCAGCAGTTGCAGCAGATGCGGCGCCAGATGTCCGAGCGTTCCTATGCGGAGTGGCTGCACTCGAAGCGTCCGCTGAGCTGTGCGCGGCGTTTGCCCGCCGCGCCTGTGGGCGTGCCGGAGGAGGCGCGCGAACGCAGCGAACAGCGGCAGCGCAGCGTGGCGGCGTGGCAGCAGCGGAAGCAGCAGGAGCTGGAGGGGCGGCGCGAGCGGCTGCTGCGCGAACAGCGGGAGCGGCAAATTCACGAGCAGCTGCGACGGCGGCTCTCGCAGCTCGCCTGGCAACGCTGGCTCGCCCAGCTGGCGGCTCGAACCGATTCAAATGTGCAGCCGCAGCAGCAGAAAATTCAAACGAAAACCAGGTTGGCAGCTCCGGCTCCGGATAAACGTTTGCAGCGCAGGCTGCAGGATCAGGTGGCCTCTCTCTATCTACACGTGCCCCTCTCGACGGCGCAGCGCGCGCTGCGACAGCGTTTGGACCGTATCGATGCGGTTCAAATGCATCGGCAAAGACGCAAGAGTTGAGCCCAACGCCCAAACAAGAAATAACCAGAGAAGTACCAGCCCATCTCTATTTGTACCTCCGTTCATCAACCAACCCAGTTTGAGGCGCCACAAAAATAATTATCATTATTATAGGTAACCCAATAATAAGTTGTATCAATTCATCAGTAATTAACTTAAATAAATCATCAATCAATAACATAGTCAATCATAAATTATTTAATAATTAATAATTCATCTACATCATCAATCAATAGTTTATAATACATCAGTCAGAAATGTATATGGCAGCAATTATTATCGATCAATCGCCAGTAAAGTTTATCACTCAGTCATCAATTATTTAATATGAAAATCATCAATCCATTGTCACTCAATCATTAATAAATTAATAATCAATTATGAGTCATCTGTCTTCAATCATTATCAATCAATCATCACTAATGTTTATGAGTCTATTATCAATTATTTAATCATTAATTAAATTAATCATCAATCAATTGTCACTCCATTATCAATAATAATCAATCAAAAAATTAACTGTCATCAATCATAATCAATCAATAATCAGTCAACCATAAATTATTTAATAACCTGATAAAGTGATCATCAATCAATTGTCACTCAATCATTAATTCTTTAATAATTTTTAGTAAGCAATCAATCAGAAATTTATCTGTTATCAATCACAATCAATCAATCATCAGGAATGTTTATTAGTCAATTATTAATTATTCAATAATCAAATAAATTTACCATCAATCGTTTATTAATTAATAATTTTTCAATAAACAATTAATGAGCTCACAATCAATAAACGTAGTTTTTATCTTTCAATTATGAAATTTAACAGGTGCAGCGAAAGAAACAGATTTTCAAAAAGCTTTAAGCTTTTGAAAGCTGTTTACATCTATGCTTTAATAGTTTTCATGTGCTTTGGAAGCTCATCGTTTCTCTTATTTATACTTTAAGACTAATCTTTATAAAAGCTTTCATTTATATACTGAAGAGCTTTATGGAGCTTTCAAGATATAATGTGCTTTAATTTAAAAAATAGCCTGATTTCAGACACTTTCATAATTTATTCCAATGCCAACTGATTTTGCAGTGTTGAACAACAGCTTAGACTAATGAAAAAGCACTTTCAAGTAGACCGTTCAGCTTTTTTGATCATTGTCGCACACTGGTGACTTTCAGTTACTGATGCATTGTGCGTCTGCAGGTGAGTGTTAATTAAGAAGCGACATCCACAGCAAAATTGAAGAGCTTTGTAAAGCTCCATCTTGCCGGGCCTATCATCAATGGGCGGCTGTGCCCGACTCCAGGGTTGCCAATGTTTTTATTTTTTGTTGTTTTGTTTGTTGGGTAATTCAATTACAGCTGGACACCTCCGAGCTGTGAGGAATGTAGCCCGTAGTCCTAGCTGCCAGGAACTAGGAACTGAGCTACTGTCTGGTCATTAGACCACGGCGCAGACAATGGCCAAGAGGGGGTTTGGGGTGGGGTGCGGTGGAGGGTAACTGAAGCAGTTGACCCACAAGACCGAAACGCAGTCCGCTCGTCCACTTATCCTTTTAATCCATTTTCATTGTGTCGCTCAGAGACATTTTTTGGTCAGGAAACAGGACGCAGCACTTGGCTTAAATGCATGTGTGTGTGTGTGTGTGTGTGTGTGTGTGTCGAATCGATGCCTCAATTCCCTAGAGAAAATGCTAGAGAGAGAGAGGAGGAGGAGGGGGTGGGAAGAGAGCTTGTGCAGCTGCTGCTGCTGATTTGAGTGCCGTCTAAAAGGGAGCCCACATTTTAGCCGAAAATGCAAGCTGCTTGCAATGTTTTGTGTAGCACTTTTACCCCCTAAAACCCCAAACACTGTGTATTATGGCCAAACAATTTCGGTACGTTGCCTTGTTTGCCAATCCAATGAGCTGCTTGTCCAGCTCCAACCAACTCCAACTCCGACTCCAGCTCCAACTTTCGACTGAGGCACCTGCTTCATTTGTAAAACTGCATGCAAATTTTGTTCACCTTCTTTTGTTGTTTTGGCCCTGTGATTCAACAATTGCCACCCTGATGGCCTGATCGAGGTGGAAATTATGTTGCCAGGCGCATTGATCTAACATATAGGGCCAAGACCTACTTTAAAACTCAGCCACACTGGGCGAAAAACAATTTTTGTTTTTTTAAATTTTGAATTTTTCAAATAAAGCAGAATTTTTGGCATAACATTTAGCTCAAAAAACATTTTTGTTAATTACGAAACTCTTTAATATATTAAATTGAGTGCTCCTTCTTTAGCTTCATTGTAAATTGAAAAGTTTTTGGTTTTGTTTTTTAAATATGCAAATTTTGAAAAATTTTCATGCGATTTCAATAAATTCGTTTAGCAAAAATTTTAATTGCTATTGCTTGCTAAATAAATTTATTGAATTCGTTTTTAAAATTTTAAAATTTTGTATACCTCAAAAACTTTCTTACTTTTCTTACCTTTAAGTAAAGGTCGAATGCAAAAGTTGCTCTAAAAGTTGTTATAAAATAATTAGATAAAATGTTTAAATAAAAATTTTCGCACAGAGGTTCGAATAAAAATTTAAAATTTAATAAAAATTCTCCCAAAGACGTTCAAATGAAAATTGAAATTAAAATATATAAACGGAGTGTCCAGAATTTGGCAATCAAAATATAATATAATATAATATTTTAAAATAAAAGTGTGTAATAAGATTTTAAAAAAAAATCGTTTCTTTGCCGAAAAACTTTGCTATAGAAATTTGACACATTTATGTTTTGCAAACAGACATTAGGTTTTTTTTTTATTAAATGTAAAGGTTGCTTTGTCAAAAAAAAAAATGTATATAGATATATTACATGGCAGCCCCGTTTTCGGTAATATTAAAGAGCGTTTAGCTGATTGAAGAGCTGCGATTAAAATTTCTCACCCTGCGGCTTGATGGTGATGTTTTGCACCTGGCAAACGTAGGAGAAATAACAGAGTCGTGAGAACAGGCTGTGAATGCGAATTGGGAACTCACTTGGACATTGGCCGGTGTACCGATGGTCCAGAGTATGGCATCGGCGACATCCTCGGAGCGCAACATGGGCATATGCTGCTTGATGACCTCCTGCAGCTGCTCCGGCAAGATGTCCGTATCGACAATGCCCGGACTGATGGTCTGCAATTGCAAATGTGGCCACGAGACACGCGTGACTCGCATTAAACAGAGATGGACACACGGATAGACACACGGACAGACACTCACCGAGACCCGCACCGATGTCTTGTGGCGCTGAAACTCCTGTCGATAGATCTCCTGCATGGCGCGCAACGCAAACTTGCTGGCCGGATAGATGTTCAGCGATGGCAGCTGCGGCCCCAGATTGGGCACCTGCTGCCCGGCCACGCTATTGACGATGATCACATGACCCCCCGCCTCCTCCTGCTTCATCGCCTGGAATGCCTCGCGTATGCAGTACACGCTGCCCATTATGTTCGTCTCGATGGTGCCGCGTATGGCGGCCGTGTTCCCAGCGCCGCTCAGCTCCGCGGTGGCCAGGACGCCCGCATTGCTGACCAGCACATGGACACCGCCCAGCTGGCGCCGAATCCATTCGAATGCCTCCAGCACCTGCGATTCGCGCGTTATATCGCAGCGAACGGCGTGCAGACGACTCCGCTCCGCCGGCGGCAGCTTGCCGCGCAACTCCTCGATGCGCTCTTGGCGACGTGCCAGGCCGACGACCACCAGACCGGCTCCGACCAGCGCCCGGGCACAGGCGGCACCGATGCCCGAGCTGGCGCCGCTCACCACGGCCACTTTGTTGCGCCAACGTTCCATGCTTGAATGTCGCCAACTGGCGCACCAAAGCTGCTCGCCCGCCCAGCTGGAAGCCCCAGCAATGCAGGCGAGTTTCAACTTTAGAGGTGGCACCAAAATTCACGATTTACAAAGAAAATCACAAGCACGCACTTTTTCATAAAACCAAGCACGATTCAACAAAATTGTGGTTTATTCACTTTCTTAACTTGCATAACTTCGCCAAAACTAAACCGATTTTCACGTTTGATGGCATTCTGATCATTATTTGTCCTCTATATCAATTCTGTATCATTAGTTTATCAATTTTTGAAAATACAATTTTTGACATTTTTCTCGGAAAAAATTTTGTTTCAAAATTTAAAAAGTCGAGTTTGTAATTTTAATCAATTCTGGGAGTCAAAATAAGTATAAAAAAATACTTTTAGGTCGATTTTGAGGTGGTAGATTTTTCGGTCAAAAATCATGTGAAAATTTACAAAACTTTTGACATGTAAGCTCCCAAACCTCCCCTTCCATATTTCAAACTCCTCCCCTTCCATATTTCAAACTTCCATAACTTCGCCAAAACTCAACCGATTTTCATGTTTGAGGGAATTCTGATCATTATTTGTCCTCTATATCAATTCTGTATCATTAATTTATCAATTTTTGAAAATAAAATTTGTGACCTTTTTTATGGAAAAAAATCATGTACTCCCCCGTTGTTAATTTTCGGAAAAATTTTTTTTAAAATTTAAAAACTCGAGTTTGTATTTTTAATCGATTCTGGGAGTCAAAATAAGTATAAAAAACTACATTTAAGCCGATTTTGAGGTGGTAGATTTTTCGGTCAAAAATCATGTGAAAATTTACAAAACTTTTGACATGTAAGCTCCCAAACCTCCCCTTCCATATTTCAAACT
>SCDY01001712.1:0-29064 GCA_004143825.1 Drosophila micromelanica
GATCAGCTTTCTAGCTTTTGTAGTTTCCGAGATCGCTGCGTTCTTACAGACGGACAGACAGACGGACATGGCTATATCAACTCAGCTCGTCGTCCTGATCAATAATATATATACTTTATGGGGTCGGAGATGCTTCCTTCTGCCTGTTACATACATTTCAACAAAACCATAATACCCTGGTTTACCCATTTTCAATGGGTTCAGGGTATAATAAACACAAGTAGCAGTAGCTTGTTTGACTAAATAACAGCAAGGTCTCAATGAAAAAGATAACATATGAGATATGAGATAATATTCGGTATTCTGTGTGTTCTCGGTGCGGGGTCAGGGGTCAGGTCGCATAAATGAAATTTTAGCTACACTGTATTTCAGAATTTACACAGCACAGCACAGCATGTGAATTTAGCATGCTTCCATTTGCTGCTGGGTGTTTGGCGACTGTAAAACGGTAACCAAAATTCAATTACGGTTTCACAGTGAGCCAAGGCAAAGTCGTCGCAGAAGCAGCGAATAACACTACACACATACAGGTGTTCCTAATCATAAACGGGTTTTGATTACTGCAGATACAGATATTGATTTAAAGAAACGATTGGCATAACCTGAATTATGTGATAAGCATATGAACTATTACGGATAATTTTATTGGATTGCTGTAAAATGTTATTCAATAAATTCTATAACAGTTTTAAATTTAGGTAGACATAAAGATTTAATCAATTTACTATCATTGCAAATGTATCTGCAAAATTGCATCTATGTAGCTCAAAAAAAAAATAATAAAAATTTAGGAAGGGTGAATTCAACCAGGCGTATATGAATAAAAGAAAAATAATAAAATTGTGTTCAAATTGAATTTTCTTTTAACCTGTTTTGAACTTTACATAATTTTGTTCACTTCCTGAATGAGTAAATTATGAAGCACGCACATTTTTAAAGTGCAGGGATGAAAAAGAAATCTTTTATGCGACTGCACTTCTGAGAAAACATGGCGGAATTCTTGGGAAACCATTTTTAGAAACAAGGAATTGATCCTTTAGTCGTATTCTTGCGAAATCACATTGAATACGAGACGGCCAATCGCAATTCCATTTTTTTTGTACACGGGACGAACTTGACCCCGGGATTAAATGGCCTGCATATCCTTGCTTAACCTAAACTTTAAACATGTCAACTGGTGGCCTTGAACTTATTTTATTTATTTGTCAACAAGAGAATGTGATTGAGAAATTTATAATTGAAATCAATTTGGTTTAAAGCGCTTTTAAGCACTTGTCACTTGATGTAAGTTTTCATGCGAAAAACAAATTAAATTTACATTCAATTTTCATTTAAAATGCTTTCTATTCGACATTGTTTATTTTGGAAAATAGCGAAAACATTGGACATTGCTTGACTTTTTATTGATCCATTTTGGGTGACTCTAGCAAAAGGATTCTCTGGTTCTGGTTCTGGTTTTGGTTTTTGGGGTTTCGATTCGGGCTGAAACTGGCAGACAGGCATCAGGACATAACAAAGGACATCGGCGAGCAGATACCGCAAAATAGAATACAACTGAACTTGGCAATTAATATGCAACGAGATACCTATTGGCAATAAAAAAAAAAATAAAGAAGCGAAAAGTCAGAAAATGATTTTAACAATTTGTTGTCTGCTGCAGACGCAGCTGCAGTAAAAAAATATAAATAAATCAACAAATTGCATGGCAAACAGCAAAGGACAACAAAATTGGGAAAACAAAAACAAAAAACAGAACAGACACAAAAATTGGAATAAACGTTGGTCATGCTGCAGGGAAAATAGTGAAATAATATAAACTGAAAACGGAAAACAGGTAAAAAAATAAAATTATACAAAAATATAAGTCGAAAAATTGTGTTCTAACATTGAGTTTGTAAAAAAGTAGAATGTAGAAAAGGTATTTCAATTTTGAGACTAACTTTGTAACACCTTTTATTAAATATATTTAAAGTACCTTTAGCAAAACCAGGCAGAGTATTAAAAAGAGCTAACACGAAATGGATCGATAGAAAATAAAGTTTTCGTTTTCTATATTGATATCTTCTATATATCAGCGAGGGTATCTAATCTTTCGTACATTCACGTTTTCATTTAATACATTTTTTCGTTGCAAATTTTTTTTCCTTAGCTGTCCCCATTTTCATTGCATACTTTGAGGCGGAACCGCAAGAATTATGACCCGGCGACAAAAAGGCGTGGAAAGCGCAATGAATTATTAATAACGTGAACAAAGTCACAGTCGCAGTTACAGTCACAGGCCGTACCACAGGCAAAAACAGAGACAGGGGCGGAGGCGATGGTTACAAAATCCAAAGTCAATAAAATGCAAAATGCTTGTAAACCGCACAAAAACCGAAGCAAGTCAAACCAAGCAACAACAACAAACAACGATAAATGTAAATTTGTCTTGACATCAAATCAGACGTGTCAAACTGAGTCCCGAGTACTGAAACAAGTGGCCAAAAGCGGCTCGCATCGTCTCAGCCTCGTCCTCTGCTGGGGAATGGGTTTTTATTCTTTATCTTTTTTTTTTCTTGCGACCAGGTCAACGGCAGACAGGAGTCGACAGCTGAAAACACATGTGTACGTATATAAATGGGTTGCCTTCAAAGTTCCAGCGAAAGCAATTTAAAATAAAAATATATACATATCAAATATATATATATATATAAATTAAGTTTAGTGTGACATTTTTGTAGACTTCAAGATTTCGTGCTTTAGGTTTACATTTTGGCTTGGGGGCTTGGCAGAAAATTTGCTTGGCCTTGGGTAAAATAAGCTCAAATTTACGGTAAGGCCATGAGCGTTTGAGATGTTTATAATAAAATCCTATAAATATACAAGACAATCAGTAAGATTCAAACACAGATTTAGCCACGCACGAGTCGTTCAAATCGAATCAGAACGAGAGTTAAATAGAAAAGACAATAAGAAGAATGAAAATAAGCTAATGAAAACAATTATCGATGTGTTTATAAAATGCAATAATAATATGAAATAAAAGAAAAAGCTAAAATGAAAAAAGTAATAAATTTGTTCCTTACAAAAAGTTAAGTTACGTTAAGTAAAGCAATTAGGCTTTGGGGTATATGATTATTTAATATTTATTTAATTTACCTATTAAAGACTCTGCAACACTTCCCTGATTTTATATACAATAATATCTGCAAGACTCGCTGTCCTGAAATTTTATATATAACAAATCTGCAAGCGTTTTATACAATTATTTCTTTTTATTATTTCAGTAACAGGGACTTGTATGAAAAATTCTTTGTTTAAGAATTGATTTGTATTTACGTTTTTACATTTCTTGAACGTTTTGAACTGTTTAATTGTTTCGTGACCTCTATTAAATAATATAAATATTATTCATTAGTTTTGAATTGCAGTTTTTTTTTAGATCGCCTATGTTTTCATTTTACAAATAATGTATCAAAAAATATGGCAATTACAAAAAAATGGTTTCCGAATTGGATTTCAATGAAAAGTATTTCAGATTTCAATTCATAAAAAAAAGCAGAGATACATGCAACATATCCCACATATATCTAAAATATAATTTATACATATTATAAATTTCAGATATTGATAAGTTTAAAAAAGTAATCGAGTAAAGTTAATTTTATTTGAGCTCAATTATACAATTCACAAGAGACAACTATCGAAAAGTTGTCGAGACGATTGTCAAAAAAAGTCCATTTTAATGCAAATAATAATCAATATCGATCACATTGATAAGGAATCAAACAACCCTCGTTTGGTAACGTTCAGCATGTTGATGTTGTTGTTGCAGTTGCTGATGGCGCACGTAGACAGATATCCAGCTGGAGACGAGCCCTGCATTTGTTGCATGCCACTATGAAGCGGCAGCAGCAACAGCAACAGCGACAACAACAACATCAACGTCCCGCCATCGGCTTAGCCTGGCTTACTTCCAGCGCTTAAGTGCACTCGAGTTGCCTGTAAACACACACGCGTCTCTAAGCGCGAGGTGGTCATATAAAATTACACTCTCTGCGTTGTGGGCGTTGCCAAGAGGGGGGTGTGGCAGGGCGGTGTTTGGGATTGGCAGACATGATATGCTTTTGTCTAGGCTCAACAGGATGCGGCCAAGGGATGCGTGTGAGTGCGGGTGTGTGTGATGCGAGGCCGTAAGGCTGTTTGTTTCAGCTTTTCAACTTTGCTTTGAGCTTTGGTTTTAGCTTCAAATTCAGCATCAACTTTAGCTGCAGCCGCAGCAGCAGGCCGTACGTGGCATCTGTATTTATTATTATGTATTTATTATGTTGCTCAAGTGAAAAATGACGCATTATGCGGTACTTTTTTACAGTTCCCACTGTGTGTGTGCATGTGTGCGTGTGTATGCGTGTTTGTATGCGTTTATTTCTATTAAGTCATATGTAACCCCTTATAGCCATACAACACACACACATACACATAAGAGCTGTGTGTATCACAGATTTTTCTGTGCAATTTTCAACGTTTTTATGATTTTTTGCATACCCTGCACTTTTTCAAAATGGTTCAAAAAGGCATATAATTGTGTAAAAAGTAAAATTTTAGAATTTAATTTATATATATATATTTTTGTTGATTTTCGTTGATATTCCATAATACCTCTGTATATCTGAAAATCGATAATTATCGATTGAGAGCCATTCTATTTTGATTTACAAATACCCAATTTAATATAAAGTTTGTTTTAGTTTAAACTAATAATATAATATTTCTTTGATAACATCTCCCGTTTCTATCGGAAATATTAATATAATTTACAGTTAATTCGTTCGCACGAAATATATAATTTCCCATATTCAATAATTGTACATAAGACTTAGTATAGGATATCTCGGCATTGAAACATCTTGAATAGAAAACATCTACTTGCTTTTTATGTAAATTTTTTTACTCGTTCACGAAGTGAAAATAGTATATTGGGTTTGTGCAATGTCCGTCATGCAGTCCGTCTGTCCGCCCGGATGAACGCAACTTTTTTCGGCGCTATTGAAGATAGAGACTTGAATCTTTTTGATATATACTTGTAGTTATCTTCTTCAGACAAAGTGTTAAGATTCCTCAAATCGCAAATCGATAAAAAGTGAATATTTCCCACAATTTTAAAGATAGAGCCACCAAATTTGGTAGAGCAGGTAGATAGCTGGTGACCTCCCCTAAAGATTGAGACCTTGATGACCCAGCCACGCCCACTAGAACGCCCCCAGCGCCCCCGCCCTTACAAATCGGACATGGCTATATCTCCCATAGTTTTTAACCTAGACTTACAAAATGTTGCATATATATAGCAGGATTGCTTCCCCAAACAACACAAAAACAAAACGCGGCTACGCCCCCCAGCGCCCCCGCTCCGCCGCAAATACCTATATCTCCCACAGCTTTAAACTAGAGTTACCAAATTTAGAGGGTAGATAACTGGCCATCACACCCCCACCCCCACTCTCAAATACCGAAATTTTTTTAAATAATAATAATAATTAAGGATGTGAACGAGAATAACGCAGTCGGTAACGCCCGACTGCAACGTTCTTACTTGTTTTTTTAATGTTTGAAACAAAAATTCGTGTGGAGCATTTTTCTTTTTGCATGCTGTGCGCGAATTTGAATTTAGTTGATAGGTCTGTTTGGGTCCCCCAGGAGGGCGTGGCAGTGCAGGGCATAATTTTAAAAATTGTTGCATGGCTTCTTTGGGTCTCCTGCTCATTATATATTTTATATTTTATTTACCTATATACATATATTATTTTCTTATTTTTATTTATTTATGTTGGCAACGACGCTGTGAATTTGTATTTATATTTGAAAGCCTAAATGACGTTTTGATGTTGGCTTTTGCACAATGATTTGTGTTGTATTTGCATTGGGAAAATTCGCATTTTATTTATAATAAAGCGAATGTAAATTCGGCAGTGAACATTTAAAATTGATGTCAAAATTAAAATACCTTTATCTATATTTTCGAGCGCTTGTAAGCTCAACAAAAAATTTAACAAAATATTTATTATTAATTATTCGCATTCTTCAATGCAACAAACAAATATATGAAGGGAAGGTAAATATTGTTGCGGAAATAAATCATGTACATGACCGATTTATATAAAAGCTTCATTGAGCTGGCTTTTAAAGTGAGGGAGCAATTTATAATATCAAGCTTTAACTGTTGTTGTATCAAGAATATTTAATGCACAAAGCATGAACTTAAAACTTGGTAAAACACATTTTCCCCACCCCGCAAAAATAAAAGCTGTCACAGTTTAAAATAAGTAGATAAAGATCTTTAAATTTTGGCCACGCTCTTAATGACCTCAGATTACAGCGTTTTAATTTATCTTCTTTTTTTACATCAATACCATTTTAGCACACAAAAAAATTCAAAAAAATCGAGATTCTACGGCAATTATCACAAATAATATAATGCACGATCTACAAATATTTTATATCCACATATATTTGAAGCAAATATTTTGCTGCAACTTCAACTATGCAATACAGTTTGAAATGTATATTTTTTTTAGTAGGTTGCTTATATAAACATAAACGCAGTTGAAATCTTAGTTTCTCTGTTCGCATCTTTGTTATTTTTGTTGTATTTTGTTTTTTATTCACTCATTAAAATGTTAACACCACAAACAAACAAGAAACAAACACAAAAATGTGAAAAAAAAGAAATTGAAATGAAGGCAAGGACTGCCCAAAATGGCGTCATCAACACATTGCACATCCGTTTCCGCCCGCAGGCTGCTAGCAGCTGGCTGCTGGCTGCAGAGTGGTGCATCCAGCTGCTGCAGCAGCAGCCGTGCTAACCACAATTAATACCAGGCAAACAATGGAGCCCACGTTGCCACCCGCAGCTTGGGGCTGGGGCGCAATGCTCCTCAGCGCATTGTTTATTATTTATTTACGCGCTTTTGGCCGGCCGAGTCGCCTCGAGTGGCGATTATTAAACCGATGGACAGACACTGGCGGCTGGGCACACTGGCGGTACAAGCGAGCGCGTTAACAGCGGAAAGTCCGTCCAGGGGTTTCCTGGTTTACTGGCTGCTGATTCCTGCTGGCCCTGCCTGCTGCTTGGCTTTGTTTCGGTTTCGGCTACAATGGCAGTTATTCATTTAGCACCTAGCTGTGCAGGAAGCAGCTGCTGCTGCTGCTGCCGCTGCTGCAGGTAGCCTTGAATACAATGCGCGCGCGGAGGGGACGCGCAAAACAGAGCGCCAACGATAACAGCGATGAGGATGACGAAGACGAAGAGATGGCGCAAAAGTTGCCCGATTGGCGCAAAATCGCGCGCGTGCAAATGTTGCGTGGAGTTAACGCTACCAGCGCAGACGAGACATTAAACGCGCCAGAGCAAAACATCAACACAAGAAGCCAGCGAACCAAACAGACGGACCGGCCACGCAGACACGCAGCCAGGCGGCCATACGGTTGCCGTTGGGGCCAACGCGGGACGCCCAACAGCGAAAGCCGAACGCCGCTCGAGCGGCCAGCCGAGCCCCGTTCGTGCCAAACGAATCGAATCGGGTTGGATCGGGTCGAGTCGAGAGGCGAGTCGCAACGAGTTGCTGATGTGTCGAATGGGAATATAGCTATGCAGGCCCACCGCACGTTGAATACCCTTTTAAGCAAGCTACTCAACAACTGCAACATAATAATATAATATTATGTTATTAATTGTTTCACAAGCAAAAGAAAATCATTTGAATACATAGGCGAAAATATCTGATGCAATCAAAAATTAATATAATAATTAATAATTTTTTTAAATTTAATTGTTTTAATTTTTTTAATTAATACAACAAAAATGATTAATATATAATTTCCTTATCCTATTCCTTTAGAGGACATCTTATAAAATTCCAATGCTAAGTTTTCTTTATATATGGACACATCAACCTTTTTTCATACAGCGAATATACCTTTTAAAGTTAAGTTTGTGCTTTCCCCAACCCATCAAGTTAAGTTGGCAGCGCGCGAGTTTTTGGCGCCAAAAAATATGCGCTTGTTAAAGCTAACGCAAAGAGCTTTTTCACTTCAGCTTTTCTATTGCGCACGTTGCGACGGAACGATTTGGCAATGAAACCGGCGAATGTTCTCTTCAATGCAGAAGCTTCGTGTTCTTGTTCAGTTGGCTCGTTGCCGTACCTCAGAGCGATTGAAGTCGCTGAGCAGGCGGTTGGTCGTGTGTTGTGTGGATGACACCACACACGCCACACACAAATGCCTTTAGGTCTAAATCTCTGACTGTATCCTGACTGTGTCTTGGGTGGATTGCAGGTGTGCTAACGCCGAAAGGGCTAACGCAAAGGTCATATGGCATGTGGAAAATGGCGAGGGCAAATGCCCAAGGGTCAGAAGCCATTTGGGGTTATTTGCAATACAAATTAATGCGATTAATGTGGCCAAGCTGACATCGAAATAAACGTTATTATCCAAGATGATGTACAAGCGATCATTTCTCGAGGTTTCTATTATACAGATAAATTTTTTTTTTTTTAATAATTTACTTTAAGAACTTAAATACAGCTCAGACTCTATAGAGGAAGGTATAAAAATATTAGTCCAAGGTATCAAAAGTTTTTATTTGCAGCTTTCACCTTTTTTTTATAAAGGTGAAATTTTATAAAACAAAAATAAAAAGTATTGTTAAATTTGTAGAACTTTCAAAACGCATCTCAAAAATGTAAAAATATTAAACCGATCGAGAAATAGTTGCGCTAGCTATCTTAAGTTAACTATAATTGTATATGGAAACTCAATTTTTTGTCGATGCAAATGTTCAATGTGGGCCATAAAAATTTCGATACAGTAGTTTTTCACCCATTTAAAATGTATGTATAAAGGAAATGTGCTTAGCTGTTACTATTTGAATTTCTTGCTGATCAATCAGTCAGCAGAAATAAGTAAACATCAACGTATATTTACAATATATATATATATATATATATATATATACATATATATATATGCATATACATACGCATCTATTTTTGATAATACTTATTTGGGCGAGTTTAGTTTCAACTACGCCACCCCAAAACAATGAAATATCCACTAACAATACAACTCTGTAGACTCTCCCAAAAATACATGTGTATATATATTGGTGTACTATGTGTGTGTGTGTATGTGTACAATGCAATCGTTTGTGGCAAGTGCTTCAGTGATGTTGCCACTGCTGTTGCTGTTGCTGTTGCTGTTGCTGCTGGTTATTGACACACATCGCTCGACTACGCCGGACAGTATTTGTCGTAGTTGCTGTTGTTGTTGTTGTTCTAGGTTTGGTTTTTACATTTATCTGCATGCGCAGCACGAATAGCACACACACACACACACACACACGAAATTGTTGTGCGCTATTTGTGAAAGCCAAGCCCGCGCGCGAACTTGGCCAATTAAATGTCGCCAACAGCCCAAAGCAATTTCTATAGAGACCAAATATTGTTGTTGCTGTTGTTGATGTAAATGTAACTACAAAAGACGCACCAAAAACAACGCAAATGGAATCTCCCTGTTAGTAGTAGTTGTATTTTTGATCCCTGGTCGGTTATTGATTGGGTTCACAAAAAAATATTCAATATGCGAGCCGCCCAATTATGATATCGGTAACGTGAGCACTAGCTATTATATATTTTATCACCAGTTTAACTCCCGGAGTTAGCAAAAAATATAAGTAAGAGCGTTTTGGTCGGGCGTAACCGACTGTGTAATACTCGTTGACAGTAACTTACAACAGTTGAAATATTGTTATTATATTGGAAACATATCGACTTTAGTAATTTGTGGCCGACATTTTTCAGCGCCTTTTTTAGATGAGGTCATCCATAAATTGTTTGTCAAAATTGATGACTATAGCTCTAAAAATGTGAAATAGTGCGCCATAATATATATATATATATTTGAATGATTTTCCACGACAATGGAAAATGGACGTACTAAAAAAAAATCAAGAAGAAGAATCACTAATCTGTCTAAAAAAACGTTAATGTGTCCAGCTATAAAACTGCAAATATCTAGAATCTATATACTATCTTTATACTGACTATACTCCAAGTTTCATGTCTCTAGCCACGTTCTAAACGAGCATAAAAATATAATCTGCTAGAGTGGCTGACTGGAAAATACCCTGTACAGTTGGTATATGCCAAAAGTAAGTCAAGAAAACAGTTACTTAAAGGTAAGGTGTAAATGGAAAATCGATAATTAAAGACTTCAAACTAAGAAATTCACATATATTTATATATATACTTCCCTGTTACTCACTGCAATTAACTAACTACACACCCTACTACCCCTTTTTTATAGAGTGGTGGTAAAAATTCAAAAATATTACAATCAATTTTTAATAGCTAGTCACGAACATTTTATGCTCAAGTTGGCCTGAAAATGTTTGTTAAAAAAAACACGTATGATGACTTTGCAACAATTCGTAAATTTTCTGTTCATTTGTTTATTTTTAATGTTTATTTAAAATGTACTTTGACTAATCTACGGCCGGTGTCATATATACTTATTATAATCACACATATCGTATTGGCAATGAAAACAGTTCAAAATTGGTTAAATTAAGGCACATAGGTATTATAAGAAAAGCCGAAAAGTGTATTCGACAATTGAAATAAAACTAACTCAACATACATATGTATGTATATACAAATATTTTTGTTTTTTTTTTTTTTTTTTTTTGCATGAGCCTAATATATTTATAATAAAGCATTATTCACGCAGATTTTACTCTATAAATAGACGAATCATTGCAACAATTATGAAGCATAGTTTGTTCACATTTACAAAATATATGTATTTTTTTAAATTATTAAAGCCATAAAAAACAAATTTGTTATCTACATTTTCATTCAGTTTACCTCGTAACTGGATATTCATCTCTTAATTGGAATTCATAATTTAGCAAACTTAAAAATTAGCACATTTATAAGCTTTAAAGAAGAAGTTTAGCAAAAAACTTAACTAATTGGTAACTAATTTGCATAAGCTTCTGCTGCGAACTTCGGCACAAGATAAATAAATGTAAATAAATCACTTTGTAGACAACAAACAATTAGCGATTTTCTAGTTAAATTGGAAGCAATTGTTGGGTTATTCAGACATATGTCCACCCATGTATATATGCAGGCTAGACAAACGAATCTCTCTTGCAGTTTTTACGATCAGATCTATAGAAAATAAAATAATTGTTCAGTTGCAAACAATAAATTTGCCGATCGTGATTAAAAGCCGACAAACTGGTTTAACTTTATCTTGCACACATTCAAAAGATTCACAAAAAACAAGAGAGCGACAAATTAAGCCAATTGAAAACTGTGACGTGACAAGCCTGAGACAAACCGAGACAAACTGAGATTTCAATCTGAAATGGGGAAATAGGCTGAAGCATCCAAACTGAATGCGTTTACGTAAGTCGCACAGTGGAATAAATTACGGCTTGAGCCGACAATTAATTACACACAAATTCAAAAACAAAACATTCGCGAAAATAGTTATGAAAAAGCGCAAACAAAGAGTACAAATATAAAGATTTTTTTAAATCAACATTTGGGTTTAACTTTTAAATATTTCAGCTTAACAGCTTTAACTAAAATTTATATGACACTTCAGAGATCAATGGGTAAATTTGAAATTGGAAACAAGCCAAAGTCTAGGAGTCCGAGCTAATTTTTAAAGTTTTGTGAAAATTATCGAAACGAGAAAATATAAAAATGCTTCAGGGGAATCTGGGAATGGAAACAATGGAAACAACAATCGGTCAAAAATGAGTTTTTTTGTTGTGCAAATAGGATTAAGTGTATTTTAATATATATGTATGCAAGAGTATCTTATCTTCGGCTTACCGAGTTACCAAATTTCAGATTTTGATTTCTTTCAATATATTTAAGAACATTAATTGTAAAAAATAACTGCCCTAATTACATAATTGATGTTAAACAAATATTTGATAGAAATTAAATAAAAGTTAAACAAATAATTCACACCTTGATTACATACACTATATGGGACTTTAACAAACTATAAAATCAATAAATAGAAACAGAGGCTTAAAGAAAGAGAGACAGAGAGAAACCTGCAAATCAATAGCCCAGAGCAAGGTCATTAACTGGATTTGTTAGCAATAAAGGCAATGAAACGAAAGGGAAACCAAATAAAACTCGATGCGAAAATAGTTCAATGTACGAGATTATAATACATCAGAGATATGGTACAACATGTAGTTTTTATTTCACATCGCGAACGTCAATCTGCGAAGTAAAACATAACAATTAAGAAAGCAAAAACTTTCAGAGACCGAATCGCCTTTAATTAATACCTTTGGTATATAACGACAACATTCAGTTTCTATAAAATCTGTGAAGCAAAAGTGCGAGCAAAACAAAGAACAACAAATGGGAGTGCGAGTGAGTCGACTAGAAGATACCCTATAATCTTGATTACAACTCAAAGTCTAGGCTGCTTTTACACTTTAGCTTACAAATTGAATTGAACCAAAACAAAGAAAATCAAATGTGATTTTGTTTATGTTTTAAAACAGTTTAAAATTAAAAATATATAATTAAAATATTATGGTTTTATGCGGGTTTAAATTATGGTGATTTTTTTTTTGATCAACTGGTTTGGTTTGTTAAAAATATTGGAGTTCTGGGTTAGATTCTGCTTCAGTTTAAGCCCGGATTGGTAAAAGCTCACGTATTTATGTTTCGGGCTGATAAAAACACGTTCTGACATAAAAACACATTTTCAATGCAATTATGCAATAGATATTCCTATAAGAAACAATGTATTTAACATATCGTATATTTGAAAATAATTTGGCAATTTAAAAGAGTTTTATAATGTTGTTCTACCTGTTACGATAGAGAATACCGCTTTATTGGTTACAGGGTATACAAGCGATACCACGTCAACGTGATTTTGTTGCTATGTTCGCGATCTTTGTGGCTTTTCGATGTTGTTGTTGTTTAGATTGCTGAAGCTGTTAATTATTTCTTAAGACCTTTTTCTTACTTAATAATTTTAGCGCCTCGCAATTCTAGGTCAGTAGAATACACATAACAAAAAAAGACAAAAATAATAAAATATAGCGGAAAAGAGCCAAGTGGTAAGAGGTGAGAGGTCAGCAACAAAGTGAAAGCACATCAGAATTTAATATGCTGGCCACTTGGCAACTAATGTAGATTTGTACACATCTAAATACATGTACATACATAGATGTGTACATGTTTATTGCGTAAATTTACTTTTTATCAGACATTAGTATTAATTTTGTACCACTTTAAGTGCAAACATTTGTAGCTACACGAGTACATTCCAATTCCAATGAATTTAAAATCATTTGATTTTCGACATGTCGCTAGTTATCAATTTTATATTGTAAATTTCATTTGAAACTAAAAGTTTGATAAGTTCCACGCAACAAATATAAATTTGACAAAAAAAATAGTAAGCGTTTGAAAATGAGCATAGGGTATTTAATTTCGACTTGGAAACATTTAATAATAATATACAAAAATAAACACATAAATAAGTAAATAATAATGATAATTTAGATTTTTTTAATATTACGCCCATTTGTATTCGCATTAAACATTAGATGTCGGATGTAGTATGCCTCAAAACACTGTACACTACTTTGATCGATAAATATCGATTTTGAGACTAATACTTGTAATAGAATAGTTTAAAAGACTTTTAGTACCTAAAAAAAGTATATGCATATATTGTTAACTTGCAATTAATTTCCTTTCTTCACCCTGGAAAAGTTACGTTCTTCTTTGAGTTGACTCCATTAAATGTTCTCATGGGATCACTCGCACCCCATCAACTCCACCTTGCATAGCATAACCTAAAAGTGATCTCACAAAGGCAACAACAGCATTCGCACACACATATGAAATATAAATTGGGCTAACTGAAGCAGAGCTGCCCAAAATACACCAACACATGGGAGTCGTAACTTGAGAATGGATTTGTGATCGGCAGCAGCTTTGTTGTTGTTGCCGTCAGTTTTAAATTTATTTTTAATGCGCTCGCTCTTCCGGCTAGCAAACAAGCATCGCTTCGGCAGCGCTCGGCTCGTGTCTGTTCGAAAAGCCGAAGTACGACGTGAAAAATATTCTGTGGAATTCGAAGATGCCATCGCATTTACCCCAATGGCTGCCCACGCTGTTCGTCCGAATGAGCAGCAGTCAGCGAAAAAAACGAAACTAACAATTCGCATTAACGAGTTATCGGACGTTAGCGTCGGCGTTTTTAGCATCCGTCAACGTTAACGTCGCCGTCGCTGCCACGAGGAAATGCACAGCTGTGTATAGACGAGGAAGCGTGGAAGGCACGAGGCAGCTGATTGAGCAGCACGGACACATTGAAAGCGAGATAGAAAATGTCTGTCGCGTACGTGCAAAAGAGACAGCTGCGTAATTTGCGCATATCAGCGATGTTCAGAGAGTGCACTAGAAAAAGGTTAAGAGATAGAGAGAGCGAGAGAGCGCGCGGGTGACACACACGCTGTTTTGAAAATCGTTCACACAATGAACGTTTGTTGGTCTAACACTTTGAGCGAGTATTGCGCTGTCGGTTACGCCCGACCGCAAAGTGCTCACTTGCGTGTTTTTTAAGGTATCACAACATTCACCTACCTCTTTGACTTTTAGACGCTTCTCCTCTGTGGCGGGGTCCGCCGCCAGATCCTTGCCTATGCCCATGGGCAGCTTCAGCTGATTGCCATAGGCCAGATTGTTGTTGTTGTTGTTGTGCGTAGTTTGGTCCGGTGCTGGCGCAGAGACACGATGAGCAACTGCCTCCTGCTCCGCGGGCTGCTCGACCTGCTGTGCAGGCGGCATTGGCGCAGGCGCTTGGCCATCCACATCGCCCAAACCAACGACTGCTGCCGCCGCTGCCTGCGGCTCATCGAGAATGTCGCCCAGCTCGGCGATGATCTTTTGCTGGAGCCGCTGGCGATCGCCCATGAAATGGGGATCCTCGGCGCGGGGCGCATGCGCGGCGAGTGGTGGGGCCGGTATGAATATTTCGGGACCGGCCTTCTGGAAGTGTTTGTAGACGCGCAGGACGCGCTCGCTGCCAAAGTTGTCCGGCAGCAGGAAGATGCCGCCAAAGCAGAGGAAGCACAGAGTTGCCAGCACGAGTCCAATCAGACATTTCTCGCGCGAATGGAAGTTGGATTTCCGTCCAATTGGACCGATTCGATACATTTTTGAAGTTGTTGTTGTTGTTGTTATTATTCTTGTTGTTGTTGTTGGGTGTAGCTATGCAGCCGCGTCTCAGCTGTTTATACGAACTGCCGTTATGCCGGCTTTAGCATACATTCACGCACATAAACACCGTTACACACACACACACACACACACATACATAAATACCGACGCAGGCGCAGGCAGAGCTTCTTTCTAGTGCTGCAACAGCAGCTGGCGCTGCATTGTTTATTGTTGCTATTATTTATTCTTATTCGATTCTTTATTTTTAGTTATTACTTGGCTATTTTTGGCATTTCCATTTGACACGTAAGTGCAGACGTGTACAACAACCCGAAAGAAAAACAAGCAAACATACGAAAAAAAAACCAAATCAAATTAACTAACAAATAATTCGAACGGCGTGTCAAGTTTAAACGCCAGCCACTGACTGTGACAGCGGCGTATGATTGTGTGCGCGCAAGAAGCAGAGAGAGAAAGTGTGTGCGAGCGAGTAAAGTTGCTAGGCAGACGCACGCAATTTGCAATCAGCAACAGTAGCGGCAGCGGCAGCGGCAGCAGCTGCGACGTTAGCGGCTCCAGTTATTACAGAATACCGTTAACGCGAAAATACCGTATGACGAGCGCCAAAGACCAAGCAACGGGGCGTGTAAGCAGACGACAAATGTTACAGCTGTGCCAATTGCGAATTCGAATCCGAATGAGGGTGGCTGCTACTGGTACAAATGTCTGGACGCAGACTGAGGCGTACCCGCCGCTGTCGCTGCCGCTGCCGCAGCCGCTGTCACCTTCAGCGTTGTTGTCTGCTTTGATTTTTTGCAAATGATTTTCGTTGTTGTTGTTGTTGCTGTATCCGCAGCACTTTCTATTTGTACAAAACGTTAGCCGCAGATTTATGTCTTAACCTGGCGCTAATAATGTATTGTTATTTTAAAAAAATTGCACACAATCACACACACGGACACACACAGTCAACACACACGAATTGAATAAACACAGCGCGTCTTTGTCTTAAATCACGCAGATTTACAAAACATTTACTTTATTATACATTAGATCACAGCCGCACACCAGCAACATAACACGAACGGGAGCGGTAGAGCGTTTAAAATGTGTCCATTCCTTTCACGAATATTTATTGTATTTTGTTTTATACTTGCATTTCGCATATTTTTGTTGTTATGGCGTTGCCAGACTTACACATTGCCATCTGGTCATATTCACGCTGTCCAGCACTGTTCCATGTTAGATTTTGCTGTCAACATTCATTTAACAGACTCTTCAGCTTGTGACGTCACACATGAATTCACAATTTTTTAATTTAAGAGGTGTTATATTTTATTGTTATTATAATTTATTTATGATCAACTTACTTACTTAATTTTCAATTTATGCAAAAAGTATATGTATATTTGTATCATCGTGTCTAGTATGTATCAATAATAGATATAAAAAAAATATATTGTAATTTAATTTAAACGAAGTGAACGATAACAGCCATGTAGTTCGTTCCTTCAGCCAAGTGAGTAGATCAATCGAACTTGTTCCGAAACCACTCAACTGATTCGCGTACATATTTTTTTGTTTTGTTTTGAGCTGGTGACATTTTGTAAATTTTGCCGATTCGAGCTGAGATCATGGAAAAGTGGCTGAGCGAAACGTTGTCCAAGTGCCTGGACTGTGTGGTCACAGAGCAAATGATGTCGTGCGTGTGCCCAAACGTTGCAATTCGCCCCGCAATTCACAAATTTTAATGTCGAATCTCATCTCATCTCTCATCACCAGCGCCATATTGGCCATCTCAGATGACCGGGAATTCGACAGCTACTTTGGCAACCTGCTCAGCGAGGAGAATGAGGAGCATCGCCTGTTCCTGCACAACTGCCGTCGCATGCTGCTCAGCGGCAAGCAACCGCGCAGCAGCACTAAGAACAGGAGCCCAAATGCCGCTGGTGCGTCCGCAACCAAGAAGCCTGGAAAATACGTTAGCATGTATGGGGGCGATGGCAAACTCTTGGGCGACAGCATTCTGTTGAAGGGGCGGAGGGTTTGCGACTGCCAGGCGACGGAGCACAAGCTAATCAACAATTGTCTCGGCTGCGGGCGCATCGTGTGCGGACAGGAGGGCAGCGGGCCCTGCTTATATTGCGGCGAGCCCGTCCACACGCCCGAGGAGGAGCAGCAGCTGGCCAAGATCGCATCATCGACGCGCGCCAATCCAGGCACCAAGTCCCAGGCGAAGGCGCTCAAAAAACAGCAGCAACAGCAGCCGACTGCGACCGGCAAGAGCAGCAAGGAAGCTGCCTCGTTGCAGCAGGCGCTGGCGCAGCGGGATCGTCTGCTGGAGTACGACCGGAACAGCGAGAAGCGGACGACGGTCATCGATGATGAGCTGGACTACTTCCAGGAGAACTCCGTCTGGCTGACGGATGCGGAGCGCGAGAAATACGAGCAGCTCAAGAGCGAGATGCACGACCTAAAGCACGGCAGCCGGCTAAAGCGCAGGATCAGGGTGGACTTTGCCGGCCGCGAGCTGCCCGACGAATCGCAGATTACCAAGGAGTACGAGCAGCAGGTGCTGCACCAGCTGGCTGCCGTCAGCAAGGCGGCATCCGGCGGCCAGGGCAATGGGCTAACCGGTCATTCCTCGCTGGGACTGGCGCCCAATCTGGATATGGCCAAGCCGCCCGTGTTCAAGGCGAGCAAGGAGCAAAAGGCGTGGCCCGCACCACCGGTCAATGATGGCCTCGAGCGCATCTACAATCGGGTGCAGGACAAGGAGCTGCTCGAAATGCAGGACATGCGCCAGTGCCTCTCCATGCACCAGCCGTGGGCATCTCTCCTCGTGGCGGGCATTAAAAAGTACGTATTTGTATTGAAGGGATTGCCAAGAATGTGTTTATATAGCCAAAGATCCATCAATATAACATGCCATGCCAGTTTTGCCTTCTGTTGCATTTAGAAACCTGTTAACTACACACACGGGCAGCTATCCCAATAAAATGTCTGTAGCTTTACAGATTTATGTTAAGTTGCCAGCAAGGCAATGCGAGCCCCTCTCTGCGATTCCCATGAATTCAAAGTTATGTTCTTTATTGGTGAGAGTCAATCTCTCTCTTTCTCTCCCTGCCTTAACTCTTCCTCCCTCTCTCTCATATAATATAATGAATGTATTTAAAAATAAGAAATGTTAATTAATTTATTTCTATCCAGGCACGAGGGCCGCGTGTGGTACAGCGAGCATCGCGGTCGTCTGTGGATCGCCTCAACGGCCAAGGAGCCGCATGCAGATGACATTGCCCAAATGGAACAGTTTTATCGGGTGCTCTACAATGGTCAGTATTGATGGACGTAAATACCGATTTCAATTCACATTTACCAATCGCCTGTGGCAGATGATAATCTGAAGTTCCCCACACACTATCCCACTGGCAGCCTGCTGGGCTGTGTGAATGTGGAGAGCTGCCTGCCCCAAGAGGAATACCGGGACCTCTATCCCCAGGGCGAATCGGATAGTCCCTATGTGTTTGTGTGCACCAAGCCGGAGCAGTTGCCGCTGTTGCTGCCCGTGCAGGGTGAGCACAAGATATGTAAGTACTATACTATACATGTAAGTGTTAGAGAAGCCACCCCCCCGATACTAATCCTCTCCTGCTTTGCAGATGAGCTGCCGCTGAAGACGCACAACGCCGCCTGCAAGACAATGTTGCGTGCTCGTGTCAGCAAAGGTTGACAAGTTTCAAATTAAATTCACCAAATTTATCTACATGGGATTCCTATAAGGATTTCACATTCCGCTGAATTTGTTTTGAAAAAATTTGTTTTTGTTTGTATTTAAATATTGTAGTTATGAAAATGGTTTTGCGCCCCGTTTGCTCGCACCTAGTAAAATATCGATAAGTGCAAACGTAAATCAGATTTTGAATTAGGGGTGTTCCAACACACATTTATCGTTTGTAATTGATTGAAAACGCTTGTTTTTATGGGCCTTTTAAGTTGTCCGGCAAAACTCATAAAATTTATTGAAATATACAACGTAAGTATTATTATATAAATAACAACAATAATAACGATTTATGAAAAGAATTGACACACATGGTAATTAGGAACACTTTTCTGATGGGATTATTTGTATTGTCCAATATAACGGGTTAACCACATAAATAAAATAAATTTTACGTTCGAGCCGATATTTCGAATTTAAAAAGTATATACAGTATATTTATTATTTATAAGTCAATATATCGTTCATTTATGACCAAAAAAAAATTAATTATAAATGCAGGACAGATGCTAAGGAAGTTAAGATCTACAAAATCTTTATTAAAATATATATAAAAACTTTTTAAAATGCGATTTTTAAAATTCCCATAAAATTTGGAAATTATTTTTCGAGTATTTGACAATAATCTCTTTACGTTGTTTTCAGACAAGAAGAAGAGAACTTTTTGGAAGCGGAACTAGTTCAGGCAATTGTTATTCAACACGAACAATAAAGGGGAATACCAATAATCTTTGTTTTTAGTCTTGTTGTTGGCCAACATCTGTTTCGGGCGATTGGGCAATGGTCAATGTGGATGTGGAATACTGGTCAGTTGGAGCAGCAGCTAAATGTCTGGCCCACTAAATAGCTGACTTTTTTGTTTCTTTTTTGGGCAGCGGCACCTGCAACTTTTCGCTGCAGTGTCAGCTGCTGCGTCAGTTTCTGGTGGATGCGGCGCCGGATGTGCAGGTGACCTGCCGTCAGGGACGACGCGGCTCCTTCGAGGTGGCCATTGACGATCAGCTGGTGCACTCGAAGCTGGCCAGCCTGGCGTTCCCCCAGCACGAGAGCGTGCTCGCCCAGGTGGAGCGGGCGAAACGGGGCGAGACGCTCGAAGCGGTCCAGGCGGCGCCCATCAAGGATTGCATCATCATGTAGACCACAACAAGTTGTACATTGAATGAATATGTAAATAGCAAGAATTGTATTTTATTCCATACAGACAGGCAGACAGACAAATATTTGAAGAGATGGGATTTGATGCTCCTTCTGGTTTTTATTTATATTTTTTTAGCGCCTGTAGCGATAGCGCTTGAAGTGGAACCACAGCTGGAAGATGTTGTTGTGGAACTGGCAGCGGAAGCCGCGCTTGTAGCTGAACTCCCATTCGCGATTGACGATCTTGAAGGCGATGTCCTCGTACGGCGGTCCCGTGTGAAAGCGCAGCACCGCAAAGTCCCCGTTGTCGGGACACGGGGTGAGAAAGTATTGGGGCGTCTGCGATTTGTCCATGAGATCCGGATAGAATATGTTGAACTTGTAGCCCTGCACAATTTTTGGCGGCGGATTGTCCATGTCGTAGTGCGTCTGGTTGTATTTGTTCCACTCGAAGCCGGTGTGGACGCGATTGAAGTAGCGCGGCTTGCGCGGCCGATACTTGTCGGTGGCCAGCTGAGGCACTGCGTCCAGTGTCGTCTCCACACTGAACTCGGCCTCGTCGCCCTGCATGCCCTTGCGCGCCTCGCCGCGCATCCGCAGCTCCTGCGGCGTCAGCTGTGCCCCATCCATGCGCTCCGGATGGACGAGCAACAGGCGCTGGCGCTGCACGCGACGCTCGTCGTCGCTGTCCGCGTAGAGGCCGCCATCGATGTTGTCCTCATCGGCGGCGGTCAGGCGGCGGCCGCTGAAGTCCTCCTCCCGGATATAGTTGGGACTGTAGCTGCCCACCTGGTACAGGTGCAATGCATTCTGCAGCTGCCGCAGAGGATTATCTGCGTCCGGTTCGTCTGCCTCCGACGTATCCTGGCGCTGGCCACCCGCCTCCCCCTCCTCCTCCTCTTCCTCCTCGTGCTGCTTTCGTTCGTGCATCTCTTCGTCCGACTCCAGCTTAACAGCTGCAGTGGGGGATGAGGAGGATGCGGTGGCTTCCACGGCCGGGGCTGTTTCGTTCTCGCGCTTCAGCAGCTGCAGCTTCTCGCGGAGCAGCACCTGGTGGCGATCCCGCAGGCGGGCGCGCGCCATGTGCGCCTTCAGCTGTGAGAGGAGGCTCTCCCAGTAGCTGATGTCGACGCCATCGGCACGGCCGCTAATCTTGGCCTCGATGCGAACGCGCATCTCCTCCAGCTGCTTGGCGTTCTTGCCGCGAAAGATGTCCGCCACATCCTTGACAACGCTCTGGTGGATGCCATCGCGACGCTGGTTCAAAGCGTTCGCCTCGCTCATCTGGATTTTCAGCTGCTTCTGCAGCTCATCCTGGACAATGGTGATCATGTCGTTCCAGAAATCGATGTGCTTGCCCTGCTCCAGCTCCTCGTACACCTTAATGTCCACCAGCAGATCCTCCAGCTCGTCCATCTGCAGGCCGTGCAACAGCATATACGGCTCGTGCATTTGCATCTCCAGCGCATCCTCCAGCGCCGTCTCCGCATTGCTGGCGGCCACATACTGGGCCAACAGATCGATCGGCTTGGCGCGTCCGTCCCTGATCCGTATCTCGCTGCGTAGGCGCGCCTGCTCCAGATGGAACTGGTCCTCCTGGCGCTGCCACTCACGGAACTGGACCGCTTCCTTGGCGCGCTGCTGTTGCATGGCGTCATCCTCGCGCGCCTGACGCTCCAGTTCGCGCTCCTGGCGCCGCTTCTTCACCTTCTCCAGCTCGCGACGATTCTCCAGCTGCTTCTGCAGCGAGAGCACCTCCACCGTCTTGCTGGATAGATTGGAGAGGCCCTCGACCTCCAGTTTCTTGCCCCAGTGAAATGTGGAGGTCAGATTGGAGTCGCCAAAGGGATTGTCCTCGTTGGAATACGTTTGGTACTCGTTGTCCCAGCCCATGCGCTGCCGCCGCCGCTGCTCCTTGGCCTGCTTCTCGCGCAGACGGCGCGCTCGCTTCTCCTCGGGCGTCTCCTTGGCCTTCAGCTCCTCCTTTATACGCTGGCGTTCCTGCTGCTCGCGCAGGCGTCGCTCCTCCAGCGTTTGCAGCAGCTTTATTGAGCTCATTTCGGGGCTGCGCTTGCGATTTCGTGGTGGCGACGCTGATGACGATGACGACGTTGTGGATGAACTGGAGGATGAGGAAGAGCGGGCGCGACGCGGCTGTTCCTTCTCCCGTTGCCGTCTATGACGACTGCTGCTCCTCCGCCGGCTCCTGCTGCGCTGCTTCCTGCGTTTATCTTGGTTTCTATCTTGCTCGCGTTCCCGTTCCCTTTCCCGTTTCCTGTCCCGTTCTCGTTCTCTTTCCTGCCCACTTGTAGATCTGTCCTTGTGCTTGTCGCGGCTTTGTTTGTGCTTGTGCTCCGGACTGTGTGCGCGTGACGCTTTTTTATCCCTGCTGCGACTGCGACGTCGCGATTTCTCCTTGGGCATGTTGCAGAAATCTGATGAAATGATAAACGTTTGCAGAGAGTATAAAATAAAACAATACAAAATGTGTTTAGATTGCAGCTGCTTGCTATCGATTTATCGATAGTAGCACAAACAAGCCGCAATTTGGTCACACCTTGGAAGTATTGCAGTGGAAATTTATATGCTTTCTAACACTCACTCAATCGAAAGTGATATGGAAAATGTAATGATCTTCGATAACATGCTATTTACAAGTTCTTTCGACATGTTATCAACTTCTCAACTAATAACATTAAATTCGCACACAACAAGCATAAAAACAACATTAAAAGTGATTTTAAGGGGGTTACACTTTTTGTCAAAAATCATGCCAAAATTGACAAAATGTTTGTCACGTAAGCCTCTTGGATCCATGGCTCCCATATTTAAAACTCCTATAACTTGGTAAAAAGTCTACCGATTTTCATGTTTGATGCCAATTTGATTAAAATTAAAATTGTTTAGTAAAAAAACGTACATACACATTCTCTTAATAATTTGTAATTGCAATTTTATACATCAATAACTATATAATTATTAAATTATACTATTATATTCTATTATTTTTTGAGGTAAATAATTCAAATCATTTGTTAATGTGGTAGCGTGAATATCTTTGAATATCTTAATCTCGCAATTCGAGTATAATTGAAATTCGTGTTGCTGCTTTCTATTCGATAGTTGCAGCATATCGATATGCACGTCGACAAGCGACCACAACAATCGTGCGCTACGCTTGCGATCGTATCCATTTATCGACAAATCGTGCGACACCTGCAATTACAGAGGTAATTGCCGGTTGCCGTTCAACTGGTGGCCAGTCATAAATAGCGCTAACGTTGCTGCTAATGCGCAATAATGAGCGCGTTCGTAGCGGAGTTCACTGCCGCCGAGCAGGCCCTCATCGATAAGGAGTTTTCTAGACTCGCCGGTAAGTGGTGAAATACCAGCCAAATGTAACTGATAAGAATCTTCTCCAATGTCGCATGCACTGGCCAGACAGCACCTACCTCGATCATGCGGGCACTACGCTGTACGCGGAGAGTCAAGTGTCTGCCGCAGCGCATCAGCTGCAGCGCGACGTCATCTGCAATCCGCACACGTGTCGCGCCACCGGCGACTATGTGGACCAGGTGCGCTACAGGTAAGCGGACAGTGAATTGCATTGCAGCGGATTGGTTAAATACAAACTTGTGTCTGTCTGTCTGTCTGTGCAGAATCTTGGAGTTCTTCAATACGAATGCGGACGACTATCATGTTGTGTTCACGGCCAATGCGACGGCTGCACTGCGTCTGGTCGCCGAGCATTTTGATTTCGCCGATGCCGGCGACTTTCACTACTGCCAGGAGAATCACACCTCGGTGCTGGGCATGCGCCAGCTGGTGAGGGCCAAGCGCATCTTCATGCTCTCCCAGCAGCAAATTGTGCTCAACGATACGGCCGTGGATGCACCGACTACAAACGGAGGAGCAGCAGCTCCACCGGCCAACTCCCTGGTCGTGTTCTCTGCCCAGTGCAATTTCAGTGGCTACAAGATGCCGCTGTCTGTCATCGAGCGGATACACAGACGCGGTCTGCAGCCGCCGGGCAAGTGCATCTGGAGCGCATCGCCGGAGCCGGAATCGGGCCATGTGCACAGTAATTATTATGTGTGCTTGGATGCGGCCTCTTTTGCGGCCAGCAGTCCGCTGGATTTGCAACGCTATCGTCCGGACTATGTGTGCCTCAGCTTTTACAAGATCTTTGGCTATCCGACCGGTGTGGGCGCCCTGTTGGTCAGTCGCCGCGGTGCGGCGGCTCTGCGCAAGCGTTTCTATGGCGGCGGCACCATCAACTACGCCTATCCGCACGCCATGGACCATCAGCTGCGCAGCGCCATCCACGAACGCTTCGAGGACGGCACTCTGCCGTTTCTCTCCATAGTGGAGCTGTTGCAGGGCTTTCGGACGGTGGAGCGCCTGGTGCCCGGCCGCAGCATGGAGCGCATTTCGCGGCACGTCCACAGCCTGGCGCGCTACTGTGAACGCCAGCTGCTGGAGCTGAAGCATCCGAATGGATCGCCGCTCGTCACGCTGTACAATCATGCCGGGTACGAGGATCGCGCCAAACAGGGCGGCATTGTGGCCTTCAATTTGCGCACCGATGCCGGCGACTATGTCGGCTTCGGTGAGGTCGCCTGTGTGGCTGCACTGCATCGCATCCTGCTGCGCACCGGCTGCTTCTGCAATTTGGGCGCCTGCCAGCATTTCTTGCAACTGAATGACGACACCATGGACGCAATTTATAAGCGTGCCGGCCGCATCTGCGGCGATTACTATGATCTGCTGGACGGCCAGCCGACGGGCGCGGTGCGCGTCTCCTTTGGCTATATGACGCGTCAGCAGGATGTCGATCGACTGCTCCAAATGCTGCAGGCCAGCTACCTGAAGGCCAAGCCGCAGCAGCGCATCAGCTGCATTGAACGGCAGGCGGAGCAGCTGCCCAAGGCGCTACAGCAGAGGGCGCATCGTTTGCGTCCGCGTCTCCTGCAGCTGGCCATTTATCCGGTTAAGTCGTGTGCCGCCTACAAGATTGAGGCGAACGCCGCTGGCTGGCCCCTGATGGAGCAGGGACTGCAGTACGATCGCGAGTGGATGATCGTCGACATCAATGGCATGGCGCTCACCCAGAAACGCTGCACGGATCTCTGCCTGATCCGGCCACGCATCGTTGGTGATCAGCTGCAGCTGCATTTCAGCGGCTCGGATGCGTCCTCCTTTTGTGCGGTGCCGCTCTCGCTGAGCGTCCAGGCGGCCAATTCGGCGCGCTGCCGCAGCAAGGTCTGTCGCCAGCCCGTTGAGGGCTACGATTGCGGCGACGAGATGGCCAATTGGCTGAGCCAGCAGCTGGGCCTGGAGGGATTGCGTCTGCTGCGCCAATCCGCACAGCGCAGCGCGCCGGGCACACAAAGCCAACAGCTCAGCCTGGTGAATCAGGCACAGTTTCTGCTGGTGAATCGCGCCTCGGTCCGTTCGCTGCAGTTCGAGGAGCCGCTGGACGAGACCGTGGATCGTTTTCGCGCCAACATTATCACCGACACGGGCACGCCCTTCGAGGAGCTCAACTACGCCCAGCTGCGCATTGGCGACATCCACTTCCAGGTGGATGGGCCCTGCCAGCGCTGTGACATGATCTGCATTAATCAGCGCACCGGCGAGCGTTCGCCGGAGACCCTCACGACCATTGCCCGCATGCAGAGCGGCAAAATGAGGTTCGGCATTTACATTTCGCGTGTGTCCAGCGAAGAAGAAGAGGATGACAAGCCGGACCAGCAGCAACTGACTTGTGGCGACGCCATTGTCGCCAGCTAGTCTATCGCACATATACACCTCATATACATCACATACATTATTAACTGACATTCCGTCGATTTATTTTCTTGCCACAGCATTATATTACTAAAACTTGAGTACAGAGTCCAAGATTTCGTTGTCATTGAATATTGTTTACGAACAAATAAATATAATCTTGTTATAGGTATTTAATAACTCAGGTCAGGAGTTTTTATGAAAACAAGCCTTGTTAAGTTATTCAATTCCTATCGATAAGCTGAGCTCGTGCTTACTTTAGTTTTATGAGTTTATATCCAAAAAGTTTTGATTGCTCAAAAACATCTGGCTTCTACTCTCCCTCTCTCTCTCTATATATATATATATATCAATATTTTTTAAAGTTTTGTATTTCTGTCTCTGTCATATTCGTGTTAAGGTCTTCCCTCTCTCTCTCTTTCTGAATTCCAAACAATCTCTCACTTATCTTTTTAAAAAAATTCAGACTTTAGTATCGCCTTTCTATGTGATTTTCATGATTTTAAGTAAGGCAGTTAATATAATGAAAGTAAGAAACTTACTTCACCATTTTACGTCAAATAGATAAATGAAAAAAACGCCAAGGAAAAATATGTTGGATTATGCATTGAAAACCCTGCATCACATATATAAATTTAAAAACATTTGCATACTTTATATTGTACTGATCTCACTCACAAGTTAATAATAATGTCTAAATTATTTATTAACTGAGATCGGAGTACTTTGATAAGTTATCATTACAGAAAATTTATAGATTTTTTTTTTTTTTTGGTTTGTTGACATTCATTATTGTAAGCTTTCTGTTTTTTTTTTATGATTTCAGAAGCTTCAAACAAAAAAATGCATTTGAATAACAACAAATTCTTAAGTTCTTCTCTTAGGTAAATATTTAAATTTTGCGCCAAACAACACTTTTGTAGTAATAATATCGCCGCCATTTTAATAAAGTTATCGCTGCCTATCGATAAGCGACTGTGCCTAAAATATGCGGCGGCGGCGGCTTTCGGTCGTGTGTGTTAACAAAGTGCCGTAGTACAGAAACGAAGCTGCTGGCGAACGGACGAGCAACGACAAGAGAACAGCAAGCAACAAACGGACACTGATACGGCATACGGACACACACGCACGCACACAGTGTGGAGGCAGAATGGTGTGAGCGCCAGAGAGCCCAATAAAGTATGCAACACAAAGAACTGAGCATAAAGCGGGGCGTCCAGCAAAATATTCGTCCGTTTCAATTTTGGCAACAACAAATTCAACAGCAGCTGAAATGTGAGGCAGCCGAGTGATTCGTTATATAGATGTGCACGTATTTTCATGCAAAATACATACACACATGCACATATGCCAAAATGCGTAATTATTTTTTGAGAATGCTTTTACAACAACAACAACAAAGAGGTGAACTGGAAGAAGCACAGCAACTGTAACAACAGCCACATATTAACTAACATACATACATATATCTATGTGTGTGTGCATGTGTGCGCCTCCGTGTGTGTGTGTGTGCGTAGTATCTCCTCTATATACCACACAAAAAAATAAAGAAGAAAGTCGAATTCAAATACAACGAATATAAATTTTTATACACTTTGATGTTCTGCATAAGAAACGAAAATTAATATAAAAAAGAAAAACAAAAAAAGAACCATCTACAACAATAGTTGCGAAAGCCAACAGCAGCTGGAACAAAGGTAAGGAGCGAGCGAGAGAGCACACTGAAAAAGAGAGCGCGCGAAAGCGAGAAAGCGCAACGAACAACGACGACGCATAAACAAAACTGAAACTGAAAATATTTGTCCAAAGTATTACACACACACACACACGCATACAAAGTGAAGCACAAAACGAACGAGAAGAAGAAGAACAACAGTAGCAGTAGCAGGAGCAGTCGGGAGCCTGTGGGGTTCACAGTGAGGCAGGCACGTAGCACAAGCGCCTAAACATGAATATGCTGCACAGTTTCAGCAGCGGTGGCGCCTCCAATGCCAACAACGATGCCACCAGCGGTGAGTGAGAAAAAGATTACTTTTTTCCAGGTTTTGTTTTTTTTTTTTTGCCGCAACAACAGAAATAAAAACAACAATGACAACAAGAAAGATAACAATGGCAATTACATATGTATGTATAATGTATATATATACATTATATGTATATATATATTTTTGTCTGTCTGTCTGTGTGTGTGTGTGTGTTATTGATAAAAGCGTCGCAGCTGAAGGTGAGAAAATGAAATGATTTTGCGTTCTGCAAGACAAATGCGAAGTGTATCAAAAGTTTCGAAGCACAACTTTTGTAATTTATATATATATGTATGTGTGTGTGTTTGTGTGTGAGTGCTTGTGTGTACACACACTTTGTGTATACGCGTATGTATGTGCTTTGTATGATTTGTAGCCAGGCTCGGAACATCAATTCCGATGCCGCATTAATACCGGTAATCTTTTCTATAGCATACTTTTGTGCGTATGGGTAGAAAAATGTATATATGTACATATATGTATGCATGTGTATCTACTATATACAATTTGGTTTAATTAGAATATTGTGAGTAAATAAAAATGTCAGCATTCTGTAGAAATGTTAATAGAGCTCATAATGTAATAAATAATTCGCTATGATAAGCATATCTATAGTTGATTCGTTTGGTTTTCAAGAGCATTGCTTTCGAATAACTAGCCTAGAGAGAAGAAGAAAGTTTTCCAAATTGATTGATAATTATTAAAAAGAAGTGATTGGTCAAATTTTCAAATTCAATTTCCTAGCAATCGTTCAAGTATTATAGAGAAATGGTTTCACAGTTAGTTGTAATTAATTTTTTTTTGTTATTTTCTTTTTATCAAATCATCAATGATCAGTCTCTAACCATATTTTAACTAGATTCTGATTTAATTAATAATAATAATACTTTTTAGCTAATCTCCCGTCAAATAGCTTTTACCAAAATCCAAAAGAATCTCTTTTTTATAGACAATTTCCTTTATTTCGTCAATCTTAATTTATTTATTTATTTATTTATTTATTTATTTATATAAAAGTCGACAAATCGAGTGTCAACAGAAGTACAAAAGGTATTAAACGCTAAAAGCCTAACAG
>SCDY01001713.1:0-23959 GCA_004143825.1 Drosophila micromelanica
TTTAGTGCCGAGAGTTTGTGTGTATGTGTTAAATGCTGGGTTCAGGGTATCTCCTAGTCGGGAGGTCCCGACTAGAGCAATCTTACTTGTTTTTATATATTATTGTTTTATTACTATGTAATGGAATAATAGAATAATAGAATCTGTGTAGATTTTAAATATTTTAAAAAATTTTTTAAATAAAAATGCTTTATATTTTTTATAAATTTATTTATTAATACATTTTTATTAATTTTTTAAATGTTAAAAAAATTGGTCGCTTTCACTTTCACTCCTGCACTCTCTCTTTCACTGTCTCTCTCTCTTTCTCTCTCACCAATTAATGTGATGATATTTGATCTAAATGATTTTTTAGTCATGTAAAACTTAACACAGCAAATTTAAACTTTTAATAACAAGCCAACTACTAAGAAGTTTAACATAAATCAGTACTAGCTTGAACTTTTAGAAGACCAGCCACAGTCTCATTATCTCTCTTAACTATCTGTTTCGCTCTTGCAGGTCGGATTCTGTCCACAACAGCCACATAATTTCATTCCACATGAACTCTTAAAAAGCAACATTTGCCTCACTGACCACACAGTTTACACGGCAAACTTGCAACAACAACAAATTTTTATATATTTTTTCATATTTTATATACTTTCTTTATGCTCTTCAAATACAAAAATAAGAAATATAAAAAAATTTAAAGCAACTTTAAGTTTTCGAAACTTTGGCTTGGGCAAGTTTCTGAACTTTGCTTAGATTGTTGCGCAACATCAAGTTTCACTTGGGCAACAGTTGCCACCAGCCACCGAAGTTGCCGTCCGCCAGGACATGGCATTTAAATTTTCTATTAGCAGGCAGCTGGCCCTTCAACTGGAACAGCGAGTGCAGTCAGAGCAAATGAACAGGTGCAATGACAACAGCTATGGCACAACTGCAAAGGGGCGGGGCTACCCTGGTGCTCTTATCGGCAGCTGCCAGTTCACACTTTGGGGGGTTTGGGGGCTGACTTTGGGTGTCTGGCTCCACTGGCGCCAAATACATCATAATTTGTCGTGACATCTGAGCCATTAAAAATGTAAAATCGCATCAAAGTGTAACTCGATGCGGGTGCTGCAGATTACAGCAGCAGCCATCCCTATCCCCCTATTTAAAAAGACAAAGCACCCCTCACAGCCGCACTTTCCAACACTATTAGTGTCAGGCTGACAGCCGCATACTTTGTGCAGCAGTCATTATTCAATCAAATTCGACTATGATCACTAGAGATGAGCGCGTGTCGTGCAAATAAGTTGCTGTTGAAATTTATTACATTTCCTTGGAGGGGAAGAAAACAAATGAGAATAACTTCAATGTAATTCTAATTCCCATTATTCTGTTAATAAATAAACAACTTTACATTTACATTTAATGCAATATAAATTGAACTTACAAAGTTGATATTGAAAGCAAAAAAAAATTGTACAATTTGAATTAAATTTCTTTTAATTGACCTATAAGAAAAGCAATAGATAGTACATATATAGTAGATTTGTATACCTAATATTTTTTAAATTAAAAGTAAGGGAATTTCGATCTTTTCATGAAGACTAGAATTAAATTTGTATACTTAAATTGATTGTAATTAAAAATAAAGGATTTGCGTATTTAAAGTTTGTTATCTTTGTTGTTATTATAGTCGGGTTTCTATTATGCTTTTAATAATTAATGTTTTATTATTATTATTATTATTTATATAATTCATTTAATCCCTTTTAATTGATATATATATTTTCAACTATTTACAATTATTTTTGTTCCTTTTATTTTATTCTCTCTGTATGTATGTGATTAATTCTGATTTGTATTTCTTTTTAGCCACGCGCTCATCTCTATTGGCCACACCACCGAAGCTGCCGCTGATTCACTGACTTTGTCAGGGACGCCGTCAGGAACTGCACGCCGCCCCCGTAGCGACCCCAAGCGACTGTTTATTCAAGCAGACTTGACGCCGTCGCGTCGGGGATGCTGCTGTCCGTAGGAATGGCGAGGGGTGGTGCGATGAGGGTGCGGCGAGAGCTGTTTGCGAGGGTGACTGAAAAATTCTTGACAATTTTTGCTTAATGCATTTGGATTTCAGTTTTTTTTTGGTGACTGCGACCGCGACTGTGACTGTGACTATAACTGCAGCTTCATTTCATGCGCTCCACAGTTTGTTTGCGCTGTTCAAACACACACACACACACACACACACGCACACTCACGCTTTTCATTCATTTCATGCATTTTTAGCGCTGCCAACTCAAAATTGCGACCAAGTTGATGAGTCTCGCCCCCAGCTAACCCCCGGCTTGGTTTTCTTTGCCGCCTCGTTGGAGCCATTCAAAGCGCCAGGCGCAGCTGAAGTCGGAGTTGGAGCTGGCGCTGCTGGGTAAGTTGAAGCTTGCGGCAGGACACATTGATGTACTGACTCATTGCTTTGTGCGGATTATGAAATTTAAGCACAAAAACCTAATGCCTTTTGTGTGTGTTCTTTAACAGCGACTGGCTGTTGTTGTTGTTTGTGGTGTTTGCTGTTTAATGGCACATTTTCCCGGTTTCTCCGACTGGCAGACAAACTGAAAGACGCGGTCACATTGTCAGCTGCTGTTTGCTTTTTCCATTATATTTAATGCATATTGTTTTTAATTGCAAAATATAATGCCTAAAATATAATTTTTTCATTAATATTGCAATTGCTTTAAATAGAATTTTCGACACTTTCATTTTGATGCTCGTTTACACCAAAATAAACGCTGCCATATCTAAAAGATCTAAAAGATACTCAAGTGGGCAATGAGCACAGTCCTGGCCATTTATTTAAAACTAAATAAGACAAGCATCGCTAAATCGCCAACTAAGCTCATAAAACCCCCAAACGAACAAGTGCCAGAGTACGTGTAAAGCAACGTTGGAAATGTTAACCCAAAGTGAAAAAGTGAAAAATCTAAAGGACTAAAAACGTATAAAAGTAAAAAACTAAAATGAACGGAGTGCCAGGACTATGAAAAAGTGCAAGGGATCAAACAACTGAAAGCAAGAGACACTTAACATGACCGACAAAAAAGAATGAAACAGAAAGAATTTTAGCTTCGTGTTGCCGAAGATTAAGTACCCTTTACAGAAATCGTGTTTTGTAATGTAAAAATGCAGTTGTGCATTTCTTGTCAGAAATATATAGATTATGATCAATTGAACAATTATTAGAAATTAATGATAAAAAGTGGTTTGCACATTTATTTGTTTTGTTTTATAAGATGATAACTTCCAACTGATTGTGAAAAAATTCTGAATTTATCAAGTTTTCATATTTTTTTAAGCAAAATCTTTAAAGCCAAAAATCTAATTTCCAGATGGACAGACATTCGCTGTTTGAACACATTTTGTGACAAACTTATAATACCCTTAGCCAGTGTATTAAAAAGGACATAGTTGAATTTGGAAAGCACTGTAAAAAGTGAACATCGTTTCGTGTTGCACTGCGCTGTCCGTTGTCTCACCTGCATTTTCCCCCGGCTCAGTTGAACAGCGTTTCTAATCTAACACTGAAAATTGCGCAAGAATTTGTTGCAACGAGCTTTTTATTATCCATTTTCAACACACATGCACACACTTCCACCCACACACACACACTCACAAATTCTGGCACACCCAGGCAGGTGAAGGTCTGTGAGTGCTTTGCTTTCTCGATTTTACACTCTTTTGCATTCCTTTCGGTGGGGAATTTGCAATGGCAGCGTGTTTTCGGCTGTGCACCGTTGCAAATTTATTCCCTTTACTTACACGGCCACGCCTACCATTTGTGGCAGTGGCCCAACGTTCAAATTATTTGCGGATTTGTTAAATTTGCGCAGTTCCTTTTTCTATATATATATAAGGAGAAAATTACACGGTGAGTGTATGTTAAACGCTCGTTTGTGGCAGTAAAATGTGGGTACTTGAATGGGTTTTGTTTATATTCCTAATTTGTATACCTCGATTTCTCATTAGGCTCTTGAGTTCGAAATATTAAAAATATTTATTATTATAAAAGAAAAAATATTTTATAAAATTTGTATAATTTTATAAACACATTTATGTTGGTAAAAAAATAATATTTGTCTTTTCTAAGATTTACATTTAATATAATATTGTAATATATTTTATGGTTATAGTCTAGATTTCAATTTATAAATGATTTGTTAAACTCATTTACCATTTTTACAAATTATTAATAATTTCATTTATGTTTTTAAAGTTAAAATATACATCTATAGAGTCCAAAACATTTAAATAGATATGCGAATACGTTGCACAACAAATTGCTATGCTACGCCAGTAAATTCAAATATGAACTTTATTGTTAGTTAATTTTTGTAGTTGAAAAAAGCAATTATGTTAACCAATGTACACTATGAATGATTTAGCCAAACCGTTGAGTGCTTAGCCAAAGAGTTCGCATGTGCTGTAGGAACAAGCCGCAAATGGCAACACAAGAAGTTCTGCAAAAGACTAAGTTAAATTTATAGGCATTGAGCCAGGAATTGCAACTTCCGGCTGTGACAACACGCACATACACACATACAAGCACACACAGACAGAGAGCACACACCGAGGCATTCTCTGGTATTTGGCAGGCATGGGTAAACTTACAGCTCTATTCCCTGGCAACTTCATTTGAGAACACAGCGGAACTTTAGAGAACTTCTCCAGCAACGACGACGAGGACGACGACAAGATAAAATATAAATAGCTTGAATTGTTGTTGGGTCAGGGGTTGGGGATGGTGGGTGGTGGAGTATGTGCGACGGGGGATTGTTGCGGAAGTGCCACTGATAGCCGTCACATGCTGAAGATTTACTTATTAATGCCAGCCTGAATGGCATCCTGGCAAAAGGACGAACCGGCTTGCGGGACAGACCGAAGAGACCAAATTTCCACCCGCTGCGTTACTTTGTTTTGTTTTGAAGTTTTGTTGGTTTGCTGGGGCGGATTTCTGGCTTTAACCATGGGTACCATATCTGTATGTTTGTCTGCGGACGTCTGCTTCTTCTTCGACTACTTTTGGGCTCCCCATTGACTTTCGACACCCTTCTGTGTGTTTATGCTGGCCGACATAATTTGCGCCCAGCAAGCTCTCGGGTAGCAGATCGGGCTGTTGCTTTTTGCTTTTAGTGACTGTGACAGTTTTATACGATTTATGCCATGGTAAATTAAAAATTACGCGTGCTGCCTGTCGCCTAATGCTGAGCGAAGGACGTGCGGCGGCGGCGAGCAGATAATAAACAAAATTGGGGTAATAGCAACGGTAAAGATATAGAAAGTGGAGAGCGAGCTCGGGCACAGTCGGGGGTAGCGATGTACACGTGCTGCCAATCTGTGCTCGGTAATAGTTTTTATCGTTATGATATATGGGCGAAGCACTTGAAATTTATGAGACACTGATGTTCGCTTGGCTTTAAATTAAACGAAAATTCAGGCTTCAAACGGGTCCAGAATTAATTCTAACGAATTTTACATACTTGTTTTTTTAGTTGTTGAAAATTTTGTTATAATATAATATAACAAACAATAACTGAGTCACTTTTATATTTTAATAATAATAAAATAATAACTTTTATAAAAAGGTTACAACGCCATTTTAATTTTTTTAATTTTAGCTTATAACTATATCCATTAATAATAAATTCAAACTAACAAGTCGTTAAGTGTTAGAAATAAAAAGCTTTGAAGAAAGTTATAAAAACGTTTGCCCAAAAATCGTTCCTTCCTACCAACAAATATTTTATGTTTATTTTTAATAATGTAATTTTAAAAGATAACAGAAATATGTATACAGAAATTGATTGAATTGAATTTGTTTTAAACAAAAAAAAACATTTTCTAAGAAAAAGAGAAACCAGTATTTTCGCATATTTATACCAACTTTGCACGATTCAAGTTATGCGCTAATTTGCAATTTCAATTCATTTGGTTTTGGCTGCAAGCCCAAACCCCAAATCCAATCCCGAAGGCCGAGCTGGTTAAAGCTTTGCTGATTTCTAGACAATAAAGCACATTTGAGTGCATGTCATGCATTAATATATTAAATGAGGCAAAGTTCTCAAACACCCACATAACTAAATCAAAGTCATCCATAGAGGGGTGAACCAAGGCTTCGCTACCCATGCCGCAATCCTCGCCCCTCTCCATTTGTCATCGCGTGTCAGGAAGAAATTTTTTTGGCCCGTTCGCTGGCTGTTTGCAATTGGCAGTTGGCTGGCAATCAAAACGCATTGGCAATCAATTGATTTATACGAAATCGGTGCTCATGTTTGATTTGCGAATAGCTGTCATTGGGCTATCATAATGTCAGTTAGTGTGGCCGGAGCCCAGACATGTCTCTGACTTTGGTTTTTTGGGCAAAACATTTTGCAGCAAATTTAATTGCATTTCAGTAACAGGCAATTCGTATATTCCTATTCAAATATTTTTGGTTTTTTGTCTTTGACAGCTGTGCGACACACATTTTATTTGCGGGCAGAGCAAACACAAATAAAACTATGGAATTCCAAATATTTAGAATTCAGAGTAAATATGTATTTTATTTAAACTAAAAATTGACTAAAAGTGTATTTTATGTAATCTTTAATTGAAACCAAAAATTCCATTTATATTTATAATTTTTTTTTACGACATACAGTAATTTAAGATTATATCTCAACAAAAAATCTGCTTCATTGATTTATTTGCTTTCCTTTAGTTTTTGAATTTATTTTTCATATTTCCTGTTTTTATTATACATAAAGCACTTAAATTGTGTACCGCTGAGAACTCATACGAATCACATGAGAATATCAAGAATTTTATTTGAAATTACTTTTAAGCAAACTTTTAAATTTTAAAGTCGTTGAGCGACAACTCGTCAATCTAAATAATAATGCCAAAAGATTACTTAAAATAATTGTTGTAAAATAACTAAAATGGTAAAGAAGGAAAAGAAAATAAAAGAAAAATAAAGAAGGGGCATTTGAAAGTCTTTAGTTTTTGATTTGCGGATTTTATGGTTTTGTCGATATTGGCGATTTGGGGGAGGTATCCAAAGCCTGAAAGATTTAAATTCTTCGTATGCTTTTCGCGAACATAATGGTGGCTTTAGCGTTTTTAGTTTAAAAGTTATGCTTAAAAACCCGAGTCAAAAAAGCGATAAATATCGATAATAAGAAAACGGAAATAGTTATCTATCTTTTGAAATAAACTTGATCTGCGTATAGTATATACGAACCGAATGAGTCCAATATCAGTTTTCTAGCTTTGTAGTTTCTGAAATCAACGCGTTCATACAGACAGACAGACGGACAGATCAAGAATACCATTATTCCCTGTTTTACCCATTTTCAATGGGTTCAGAGTATAAAAATCATAACAAAGTTAAATATTATTGTTAAATATTAGTTGTAGGTAATGTTGTTTAAAAATGATAAAGCTTTAAACTATAAATTTACTTTAAAAAAAATATTTAAAATTTAAAGAGTAAAATAATAAGTATCAGAGCAAATTGGTAAACATGCGCTTCCATGTAAGGCAACAAAAAATATTACGTAACCACACAGAGCAACATCCCGCGAACTCGACCATCTCTGCTGAAGGAGAAGCATATGAAACGCTTATCAATTTACTCTGCTGGCTTTATTGTTTTAATAAAATTACTTTTCTCATATGTTGAAGCCTGGCAGCTGAGTTGGCTGGTGAAGCGCGGAAGGATAACTTTTATGCATTATGCTCCGAGGGCTTACATAATACTTGCCAAACAAGTTACATAATACAAAACGCCTGACTTGAAATAGAATTTAGCCTTGGCCATTTAGCAATTATTTATGAATCGATGCTTTCTCACTTTTACGACTGTTACGAGGAAAGTAAATAATGGTTGTCAAAAACCTTGGAGGCAAACGTTTTTGATTTTAGTTCTACTTAATTAGGGAAATAGATTCAATATATATCAAAATATTTAAAAAATGGTATAAGTTATTAGCAGTTATCCTACAAAAATTTAGTATCTTGTATATTAGCAGAGATTTAACGTATCTAGTCATATAAATAGTAAAGACAACCGCAGCAAAAATAGTTACCCAACACGCTGAGTGTTAAAGTTTTTAGATGTGAGATATTTTGGCTGGAGTATTTACCGCTACCACCATCTTACACCCACTTAATACGCCAGAATCGGCTCAACTTTCGGTCTCTGGTATTATATTATTTGTGATAGTCTCGCATGCTCACGATATTACAAATATTATATATATTGCAAAAAATATAAGCAGAAAAAACCGCAACGTCACGGGCTAACCGAAGCCAAAGCCAGAAGAAAACAACATGTACCTAATGCAATTTTCACCTGGCTGTGCCCCACAAAACCCGCCTGCGCCGCTTCCACACGGACTTGACGTAATTACTAAATACTTTTGGTGCTGACGCTGTCCAGTCTCGGGGTTTCGAACCTTTCCAGTAATAGTTCAGCTTTTTCCTTTGTTTTTTGTGTGGGGTTTGTGTATGTGTATGTTTTATTTCTTTTTTGTTGAGCTCTCTTTTCCGCACTTCCTTGGCCCAATGTTCTGCTTGTGTTACTTATTTTCTTATCGTCTCGGATTTGTGGCCACAAAATGTTCGTGCGCTTTTGTTGGAATTTGGCTCGACTTGCTTTTATTTTTCTTATTTGTCTGCCCGGCTTTCATTTCGATTTCTTCTCTCTTTTTCGCTCCGTCGCGCCTTCCTTTTCTTTTTTGCCACAGGTCTATTTTGCCTGGAATTCCTAAGTACAAGCGTGTGCCATGTTTATTTTTAATTAATTTTCCTTAAGCAGTCTAAGCCTTAGAGGCAGGCCAAAAAAAAATCAAGAAAAAAGAAAACACACACAACTGGAATTTTTCTGCATTTTCTCCACGTTATTTTTTTCTAGCACTTTTTTTTTGTTTTTGTTGGCTGCTGTTAATTTTTGCAATTTTCTACTTAATTTGCTCGCTGCTTGTTTTGGCTGCTTTCTACTTTTGAGGTCGACACCATAAATGTTAATGGCGGTAATTGTGTGCGAGAACAAAAGCTAAACTGGGATTGCCATTGTCTGCTTGGTTAGAGATAAACCAACGACAGCGTCTAAAGATAAAAGCTATTGAAGTTATTGAACTAAATAAAAACCAATTGGCTAAATGCCAACGAAAAATAAAACATATCAATTATACTTAAAGCTTGTGTGCAAAATTATCAATCCTCCTTACGTCAAGGGGAAAAATATAACTCTATCATATGACATACTACTCGCTCTGTAAAAGTCAGCATTCACAAGTTCGATATCATTTTACTTTTAAGTTAATATCCAGAATTTCATTTCAATGAAACTAATACACCGCCACCAAACAAATTTTCCTAAGTTATGTCAACTATTTCATAGCTATAATTATATTTAAATATTTGCCAGAAAATTTCAACGAAAAATTTGCTAGATCTGCCGCCCCATTTCATTTTGAAGTTTGTAAAATATGTATTAGAAATCCCTAAAATATTTCAGCAACATTAATGAATTAGTTAAAGTAATTGAAACTTTGTGTTACGTCCTTGGAGGAATCCACCGCCCACACTCCTTTCACCAGTCAGATTTGACAATTTGAAAATCTTATTGTTGTGCGCAGTGTAAAGCAAAAATATAATTATTGTGAAAATCAAACAATCCCGCAAAGTATTTGGTTCCAGCTGAGCTAAAAACATTTCCAATTGTCAAGTGGCCGTCGCATTGGGGAATTCTAGATAATTTAATTTGCGTTGACCAAGGAATTTATCAGGCGCAAAACAATGCTACGGGAGTGAGAAAAACTCACTCCATTCAAAATTTATAAAATGTTTATGTAGAAGAAGAGCTGCCTCCAGGTGTCACTTGGGCAATTAGCTTAATTCAATCGGCCAATAAAGCAAAGTTAATTAAGCGTCTCCAACCCGTCTGTCACACAGCCTGTCAGCCGGCGAGTCTGCGCTGCCTATATCAATTTTCGAAGAAAAAAATCCGAATTAATCATTTATACGCTCATTATACTTTAAACGCTGCTAATTTCGACTTAATTTGTCCGTGTCGTTCTTGGCCCGCCTGCCTGCCCTCTTTGGCCCCGACAAGTTTGGCGTGAAAAATGCCGCCAACTGTCGTCTAGTCCGCAAAGGACAAAGAACTCCTGAGACCGCGGCGTGGAGAAGGTGTCAGGTTTTTTGCGGCTTGTCTTGCACCTAGCCCCTGTCACGGATGCCCAGATGTGGCAGCCCAGCGCGTTTTGGACACTTAAACTGGCTTCAATTGTGCTTGAAATTTGTGCCATTAGGCGGCACGTAGCTAAGTGAAACTGGCTCTGGCTAAACTGTGGAAACGTGTGGCAGGCGGCAGAGGCAAAGGCGAATCAGTGAGTTGAAAGGGCAGCTGACTAAAGCGCACAAAGTGCACAGTGGCCCAAATTGCAAAGTAATAGGCATTAGATGGAAGACAAGCCGATTAACTGAACAGCTTATCAAGTACTATTTAGTCAAAGCAAATGTTTTCATATACCACGCAAAACATGTTGGTTCAGTATAAAAACAGCTTTCATAGATTATATCAACATAAGCTTTAGCTAAATGTATTATTAATAAAATAAAATAATATAATTATTATTGCAAACGTTATATGATCATATTTGCAGCCAATAGCTAAGTTTTTTCTAATGAAAATTTAGTTTATCACAAATCTATTTTGTGAGGTTTCATTCAATCTGTGTGACAGATTAATTGTATTTTAATAATTGTAATGGGGACTTAATTTAAAATACGTCTAAAAAACACACAAGTTTTGTAAAAGATTAATTGCATTTGGCAACAAATTCAACTCAAAGACAATTAGTGACCACAAACAGCCTGCCCACCGCCATTGTCTACCCTGCCTCTACGCACACCCCAATTGCTCTCTAGGGATCTGGATCTATCCATCAATCAGCATACAACATGACTGTTAATTGATGATGAACAAACTCGTGCAACCAACCACTCAGCCCCTGAATAAGTAGCTAACAACTCAGTGCACAATTTCAACGGTTGGAAATCCACGTAAAGCACTCGCATAAAATCAGTTTAAATGGAATTAATATGCCAGAGTTGTGCACTCGTGTATTTTGCGTTCGCCCCGGGCGCAAAGTTGGCAGAGGTAGAAAAAATATGCGCTGCATAATTTTTGGGTAAATTCAATTTAGACTTTTTCAACAAGTGATAAAAAATAAAAAAATAAAAAGTTGTTGAGTTGCAAACGCATGTGCGCATATTAATTTTTGGCTTTACAGCCGACTCCATATACCATTTTAATTCTTGTTCACGAAATGAAAAGAGTATATTGGCTTTGAGCTCTCTCATATTTTAAACACCAATAACTTTGTCAAAACTAAGCCGATTCGAGGTTTGATGGCATTTGTATATTTATATATTTTTTCGATTGTATTTGTCACAATTAGCATAAAAACAGCATTTAAACTGGTTTCAATGGATATAATTTTTTATCAAAAATCTTTATAAATTTTTGAATGTAAACCTCTCGGATCCATAGCTCCCATACTTCAAACTGTCATAAATTTTTCAAAATTGAATCGATGGGCATGATCCATATCATTTAGGTTATGGTTTTCCCTTTTAGTTGCTTTTTGTACAAATAATGCTTTCTTCGTATTACACTGTGAACGAGCATTGTGCTGTCGGTTACACCCGAACGCAAGTTTCGTACTTTTTATATGTATAAATCAATGTGCAGCAAGCATAAAATATTGAAAAAGGCTACGCGGCGCTGGTTTGGCAGCCATTCGACGGGCTAATATCAACCGGAAATCGTATTGCGCGCACTTCCGGCGCAAATAGTCGTGAAGTCGCGATGTCGGAAATGCGTCTTGTCAGTTTTATTGGCAGACAGGCAGTCAGGCGAGCGAGCTGCCAGTTGGCCCATAGAAAGCTAGTGCCAAGGCATAAATAATAAATATGGCATGTAGTAAATGTAAATGCGCACTGAAATTCACATAAATTCAAAAAGCCCAGCTGTGTGATGCCCTCCGTTCCACACCCCTGGCACGCCCTCTATTCGCCACGCCCTCATGACATTTAACACTTTGGCAAACAGGCAGGCGATGCCATTCCATGGAACCATTCAAATGCACTTGAAATTCTTGAAGCAACAGCTGCGACCTGTTAAACGAGTTGCCTATGTGTGTGTGGGTGTGTGTCTGTGTGTGTGTGTGTGGGCGTGTGGCAAACTTGTTGGCAGCAGCCGCGTGAAAAGCGCCAAAGCCAAATTAAATAAGATTTGTTTGGCTGCCATTCAAGATGTGACTCGGCGCACAGGTCAGACTCCAACTTTTGCTGATGCCAAACCAGGGCGACTTAACGCCCCGCATTTTAATGAGCCAAGCGTGGCGGGTGGCCACGCCTACATCACACTTGCCCCCACCCATGCCTTGGGCATTGTTTGGCAACAAACATGCGTCAAGTTCAACAACAGCAACAAAAACAGCAAACAGAGCGCACAAAGTTTTTATCATGACGTCTTGGCCTTAATTTCGTACTGAAGCACTTGCCACATTGTTGCCTTAGCCACCAGCCAAATTGTTGTTGGCCAACGTTAAGCACGTTGCAAGAAAAATGTGCGTTTAGAATGCGGAAAAGTTGTTGAAAATTGAGTTTTGTGTGCAATTTTATTCATTGATTTGTCGCTCTCTATGGGTCCTGCTCTTAGCTAGGGTAAAAAGGCAACGCAGGCATTTAGCACTGACTGCGAATGGCCCTAATAAAAGCCAAAAGCTGTCGACAATTACCCAAGCATAAAGAGAAAAACATGACGTAAATGTAAAACCTATACCAAGTAATTGCAGAATGTACTGATAGTAAAATAAAGATAAAAATAAATCAAATACGTTTAAACAACAGTATCGATAATAAACTTCAGATTACATTGAAAATAATTTCATTTAAATAAATATTTCAATAAATTAATTACTTTATGTTATTAATATCGTTTTAGTGAGTTTTCGTAGTAACTTTATGGCAGCTGTTATTGATATATAATATTTATATCGATAAGTTTTCTAACTTTAAAACATGTTTTTATAAAAGTATCACTTCCAATAACACTAATTAATTGCTTGTCGATAAGTGTTGTCGATATGGACACTCACTACCTTGTCTAGCTTTCTGCATTTCAAGAGCTAGCTATGTTTATTCACACCTATTCACACCCCTTACTAACCGCTTTAACTGCCAATCAACACCGAATCCAATGTTAAACCTCAAAAACTCTGTCTGCATGTCTGTGCGCTTGTCTGACCCATTACTGCCATTCGATATATTTGATACGTACGTGTTTATTGGCAACTCTGGCCACTCGTTCGTCATTTGAGGTCACATCCGAAAATTGTTACGTAAAATAAAATGTTCTCTATTTCTGTTCATCAACCAACTTTCCAACGGGGCCAAAGGGAATGTCAAAGTTCCATCGAGGTGACGGCAAGGCAAAAATTGTAATCAATAACTTTGATTACTATCGCATCCAAAATGCTGAAAACTTGCACTAAACGCATTTGAACTACAAATGCCAACAAGTTGATTAAATTCACAAAAAAAAAATACTAAAAGTTAAACTTTATTTTCTGCGCCCTTGTTGCAAGTTTTACACCGTTGCTGCAGCTATTCTCGTTGCTGTTGCATTTGCATTTGTTGCCCTATTTTGTGGTGTCTCATAAATGTTTAACATCGAAATATGCACGGAAAATGCTTTCATTAAGTTTTTATTGCTGCGACGTCTGCAAATGTCAGCAATTCATATATGATAACGCTGATATTGTTATTTAATATGCAATACCTCGGTAGGTGCTGGCAGGGCTTCGTGCGGCAGTTTTTATAAATTGCCATGCATTTTCTAGTGACAGTTAAGTTTGGGCCAACTACACGAAAGAATTTTGAATTGTAACAAGGTAAAAGCTGGGCAAACAGTGCAAAATGAAAATTGGTTGACAGCGTGCACAAAGCATAACAAGTCTTAATAGTATATCTATAAAATAAAAACACGTTATTTTTGTTAAAAATAAAATAAAAATTAAAGTTGTTTTTGTATTATTAATTATTATCATTATTATGATTATTCAACTGTTTTTGAATAGTTACTTGACCTTCGGCTAAAACAAACAGTTCTTTCCTGTCACATCGAAGTTTCACTCTTACGAACCATTTTCCAAAATTAAAGACACAACAAATTTCCAAACTTCACATTACATAAATATAAAAATATATTTGATTTAATTGTTGCCAAATACATTTTGCAATTGTCGTTTACAGCATTTCATAATTTATTTGGTGGTATAAATTTACGATAAATTCGTATTAATTGTGATTGCAGCTCCTGACACATATTAAGTATATGAACGGTTTTTAATTATTTAAAAATTTTGTAATTAAGCTCCATAGAAAAACACAGCTTGCGAGCTGAAAATTTGATAAAAGGTGTGTGTTTGTGTTTGTGTGTGTGTGTGATTGCAGTTTCGTATAACACAGAAAATAATTTTCGCACGAAACACAATTTTCATTTAATTTTAAGTGCTTTTATTTATGCCAATATGCAATGGGTGTGCGAATGTGTGTGTGTGTCATTGTGGTTTCTATGTGTATATGCAAATATTTTTTTTGCAATTTTGTAAAGTATTTTTCACATTTTTTTACAAAACAGGAATATACATTAAAATAAATACAAACAAAAATAAAATAGAAATTCAATATTATTGGAAAAATAATATGCATAAGTAATTGATTTATAATAATATAAAAAAAAAACACACAAAATGTGCTGAAATATTAATTTCTTTACGCATTATTTCACTTAATTCATTTATTTTACTTATTTGTTTTCATTTAACAATTATTAAAATTAAAAACAGGATAAATTCCCTTTAGCCAGGCTCAACTGCGGCTCAGAGATTTTCATCCGTGGGCAGACGGGGTAAAATTTCACCATTAAATGGCGGCATGCCACATGAACCTGGAAACCTTGATAACAGCCACAGTCGAGCGACGGGCTCAGATGTACTTGCGGCTCCACCTGTAACATAAGCCCATAATTGCTGTCCATCGATGTGTTGATGTGGGTGTGTAACTGTTTGCGTATTTTAACCACGTAAATTGTTAATAATGATTATAAAACATTTGAGCCAAGTCCGGCGGTGATAAGAGAAAAAACAACTATTGACATCAGCTTACAAGAATGGTTATCCTTGCACCACACACACATGGCCTTTTTAACACACAAGATACTTTCCCATGTTTCACAAACTAAGCAACGAAATTTTATATGGAAAAAGTAGAGGAGGATTTCGAATATAGTAATGTAAACTATATTTGAGACTATTATATATGCCTCTTTAGTATAAGCTAAATAAAATACTAATTTACGCATAATCATATTTTCGAATTACAATTAATAATAATTGTTGATGGTCGAAACACTCCAGGAAAACTATTTATTTATATTTTTGCCTTTTATTACGTTTAATTTTATAGACAACTGATAATAGCCAGATAATAAGATGCACTCGACATTAACCCAACTGTTTAATAAGAAAAAGTGTAATTCAAGTTTCAGATCTCATTATAGTGCCTGTAAATATAACTTTCGGCAAAATGCAATTTACTCGTAATACTAGCTTTAAGCTATTCCCCAATTCCTTCGAAAACCTCAACCCTTGCACCTTCAGCAGGTCAAAGTGAAATATGTCATTAATGCCAGGTGCTTGCCAAGGGCTGATTCAATATAATATATAATGGTAAGCTTTGGGCCAAAGTCAATGAATTATCTACGGCCCGATTGCAATTTAATATACATTTACGACTAATAGAAATCTAGGCACTTATCGCCACATACAAGCACAGTATTTACGTGTGCTATAGCCCCTAATTTCAGTCACCTTGAAGCCCAGGTAAATTGTAATTAAATGTCAATTTCCCGAAATAATAAAAAAAAAAACGCATTAAGACATTAGCAATGGGCCTCTGAAAACAAAACTATCAAACGCAATAAAACTAAAGCATGCAAATCGTTTTGTTTAATAACAATATATATAGTATATATATAAGTGTAGCTCCCTGGCGGCAAATTTGCGATCGCGTCAAGTTGGGCTTCCTTTCTCATGTACTTATCAAAGTAAAATCAAATACACGTCCGATTTTGGATACTTGCTACAGTCGAAAGGACAAGCAAAATAACTCAAAAAAAAAGTATGAAATTAATGAAATATTATGCCAAAGACTAAATACTCTAACAGATATAGACGATATGCGCTATATATTATTATTTTATTTTGTGTTTTAATACAAAAAGTTAATTTAATATTAACTTTTATTTAGTTGTCTAACAATTGTTTTATGTTTTTTAGATATTAGGTTGGTTAATTTTGCTTTGCTTGGCTGGAATATCTTTTTATAGACAAAAACAAATTTTTATTCCAATCGTTCACATGACAGCTATTTATTATTGTGGGGCGATCTTTTGGATTTCTGCTTATCTAACAAATTGTCGGAAGTCTGAAAAGTTTCTTGGCGAAATCTATATTATATATGAATAAATGCTTAGTATATACGTTACATATGTCGTTACAAAATAATAATACCCTCTGCAGGGTTATACGAAAAATCAGGATAGCGAGCTAGCGCCAGACTAATTATGAATTTTGGTTTCATTACCATACCAAACAGCTGCCCAATGAGGAGTGTTTGGGAATGAAGGGTGTTTTGAGGGGCCAGACACTACAAATACAAATTACGTTTTGTTGTGGTGCGTGCTGAAGATTTTTATCGGTTCGTGTAAATTGTGCAGCTACCAGACGGCTGCCTGATAGCGAAATACCTGTGGGTGGATTGGGTCTGCCCGTTAATGGCAGGTTAATAAACGTTATAATGCGACATCAGCACACAAATATATAAAAACACACACTCAAGCAACCTGGGTTAAGTGTTTGGTGAACAATTGAACAAACACGTGTCGTAATGTGGACTTACAATATTTGGTAAACTGTCTGTGTGGAAAGGGTTTTATGTACATATCTGAAATTTATACATCACTCAGTAGACCATGTAGAAATATATGCCTTAGGATATTTCAACTGAAGAGTTGAGCTTAATAATATTATTTTACAATATTTAATATTTTACAATATTTAAGTAAAAAACAGTGTGTGCGATAGAAAAATATATGTATAATAGTTTAGAAGAGACTATTTAGTTTATTTCATCAGACTTCATGAAAAAACGGCGTAGTTCTCACACTATATTTAATCTGGGCTTACAGTTTTAAAGATTTCATTCTTACACTTTGCAGCTTTCTAATTGTTTTGTAAGGTCCCAATCAGAGCACTATATTATAAATGTCTCTTTTGAAAAATTAGAAGCAATCGTAAAATACAGTAAATTAAATAGTATAAAACCGATATTTAAGAAAATACGTTTGTGTTGAAAACTGAATTCCATTTGCAGACCCATAGCAGATATGTAATGTATATTTCTTTGAGTTCAAAGTGACAGGAATGTTATTTGCTTCGGCAAGATATTGGTTTGGCAATTTAGTTTTATGCCAATTGCCCAGTTTCAAGTTTTTCACATTCTTTCATTTCCCATTTGACTGGCTTCACCTGCATATTTGTTAGCCATGTCGCATTTTGTCAAACTAACACATCATTTTCCGGTGCATGCTTCCAGGCGCCAGTTGCCGACGGACCCCGACGAGGACCAGCAGCTATTTTGCGCCCATTTCGATGCGTTTACAGCACGCACTCAGTAACATAAATGTGCATAGAAATTGTTTCCTGTAATTATGCAAATGTCGCAGCAGGTTTTGCGGCACATGCTGCAGCAGCGAGCAGGGGCAGCAAGTTTACAATCAAAATGCGAAAAGGCGAGAATGAAAACTGTTTTTAACTTTTTTTTTGCTCGCGCTTATAACAAAAAAAAAAAAATAATTGTCCAGAGAAGAATTGACCTTAACAGCAATTAAGCCTCTTAGCCCCCATGACCAGGGCCATGCTCGAATCGAGCACTTGGCGAGTAAGCCAACCGATTCCCGCCTCTGCCCGCGTCCAAGCGCCTCTAAGCCCGCATAAAAATGTTTAAACCGCCCATTGCATTCAGCAAGCCCGTCGCACCCTTTGAACCCCCTTGACAAATGGAAAAATGGCCCCAAACTTCCGGCTGTTACAGCTGCAGTTTGTCAGGCAGCCGCTCTAAAGCTTCAATTTGTTTTCGTTTTTGGCTTTTAGCTCTATGCGAGATTTTCATGAATTTTATGTAACGATCTGGCCAAACCCAATACCATGCGTCCAAAAGCGAAAAAGAAGAAGAAGGTGGGGTAAAAGGGTTGTTGTCACACGTTGAAAAACTGCATCGAATTGCAAATTCAATAATAGTTGTGCGCTTCGTTCGTGGCTGTTATGATTTTAACCCAAGTAATCTCTCTCTTTCTATCTTTCTCTACCTTTCTCTCGGTTCTTTCGTTTATTCATATTTCTGTGTTTGCTATTGATTTCCCCGTTAGTTTTAAGTATGCCAAGCGAATGCCGAACCAACTGAAGCACCCAAATGCAGCTGCCACCGCAAGGTGGGAGGGGGAGAAGGAGGTCCTTGGTGGGATGGAAGGCCGTCGTGGCATGTGGAAGCGTCTCGAGTGCGTCACAGTTAGCTGCGGGCTAGAAGGGCGAGACGATTGCATGTTGGAATGCTCTCTGTAATTGGTTCTATAATAAAAACAGCGATTGATTTTTTCCCCTCTTCTCTGTTCGTAGCTTAGATTGAGATTTAATTAAAAGCAGAGAGGTGTGTGTTGCAAGGGTGCATACGAAATTAGTGGAAAATTGATAAGGAAAAGCGTCACTTAAGTGACGATTGGTGACCCCTTTCAAACAGAGGTCGTTGGCTTCTAGCTGCTGCATTTCCGCAACTCTGAGGTGAGATGAGAATGATTGAGCTTAAATTAAAATTAATTGTTGTATACATAATAAATATGCTAACTGACTCGAACAAATAATCAAAAGCAAAGTTGTTTATTTGATTTCATTCTTTGAGCTACGTTTATTATTTGTTATTGTAAGATGGCTGTATGGAAATAATATAAATAAATAATGTTGTTTCCAATATTATGCTGACAAATAAATTTGCAAGATTTTACAAAAACTTAAAAGATTTTTTGACTGTCATTGTGTTGTCAAGCTTAGTTAAGTTAACATGGTGGCTTGAAGTTTATGTCGTTACATATCAAGGAAGACATGCTTTTGTACAAAAATTCCGTATATTAATTATGAAAGCTATCTCAAAGCTTTCTTTTCAACATTAAAAGTAAATCCTTAGATAGACACGAAGATAATAAATAAAAAACACACTTGTTTCCTGTCTGAATAGAAAACTATTTATAAGATGCTGCTTTATGTTTCAGATATAAATAAAGCCGCATCATCATCATTTTATTGCTCAGCACATCTTAAGTCTGGTGACGTTTTAAAGTTCCCAGTACTAAAAATAAAGCCACTAAGACCACTTGTCACGGCCTAAAACAGAGAAACTACTCACTCCCACCACAAAAAAAACAGAGAATTTTACAGCACTAAATAAATCCGAATGCTACGCCGCTTACAAAAAACAAATGCCAGGCACGTTGCGCACATTTATCAAGCCACACTCACACACACACACACACACATAGCAGTCATGTGTGCTAACAAGAAGAAGAACAACAACATTGGGCACACCTTCACGCCCACACACACACACACACACACAGAGACATAGATACGGAGATGAGCCTGTCGCCAGTGACAAAGAGTCGAAAATTTCAGTCACGCGAAAGGATTGAACGTCATTTGATGTATTCACTGCCATTTAAGTTTCCAAACTGATAAAGTGACTGATAGATATATATATACATATAGACCTATATATATATATACGTGTATACGTAAACATATTCACGTTCACATTCATGCCAGTTGATATTGAATTGAATCGATGGGGTTCCTGGCCCCGCCAATAACTACAACAACGAAACGCTTTCAGTTATTCGACTGCCTGTATGCATATAGTAGTAGTAGGTAAACCCAAGAATGGGCAAGTTAAATGCAGTTAAGTGACAAGGACAATGGTGCTAGGAGTTCGTCTGCCTTATTGACATGTGTCCTGGCAGGCAGTCAGACCGTTAGTTATCGCAGGGACTCGATTATACACCTGTCTATATACATTTATATATATGTACATGTGTATATGTGCGACCCAGCAGAGATAAAATTTAAATCTGGATACTCATCCGCATGTTTCATGTGGAAGCTTGTGATTTATTGAATAAATCAGTGGGGTGTTCAACTTCACGAGTTCTTCAAATATTTATCAGTGTGTATGTGTGCGTGTGGTTTTGAAATTTATGTGCGTTGGTAAATAAAATGGGCCTCCGCAGACCTGCTGAAAGCCGCAAGACGAGTGCAGGCAATAAAAAAATACAAGGAAAACTGTGAATATGTGCGTAAAACATTCAAGACAAAATGGTAAAATAAAGTTGTGTGCACACACTTATCAGGTTAACGTACACCCATGTGCATACACCTAAAATCAAGACTGCAAAACGAATCGAATAGAATATCTCAAGAAGAAAGTTGTAATTTAATTCTATTTCTTTTTTGCTTTAAATGCTACCAAAAGGCGAAATCCGTTTTTATTTTTAACCTAATTAAACAGCGTTAATTGCAATTGTTTGATTGAATTTTATTATTATGAACATGCCTGACCTTTTACTGGTTTCATTTTTAATTCTTTGCATTAATAATAAATAAAATACATGAATTTTTTTAACTTGCCAAATCGCATGAATTTTAATCATGCTGCATTTCAATGGTATACAATTTAATTAACGCTAATAAGCAGAAAATAATTTTTAGAAGCATGAAAAAACCGTTTACAGTTAATGCGCATAGATTTTGCTTTTAAAAGTAATCAGAGTCGTACTTTATATGCTATTTTTTCACTAATGAATTTATTGAGTGCATTGATTTTATGATTATCTTTGACATAACATTTCATTACTCAATTTTACTGCTTTTCGAATTTATATTTGATTTAATTCATATTTTTTACTACTTATTTTAATCATATTAAAGTATGTTGCAGTATGCAATACACTGGTCGATTTCACTCGAAATAAACTTGCACCTGCTGACCTAATTCCCGTTGATAAGCTATTCAAGTGCATCAAGTTTGTCAAGCCCAAAATAATTTTATGTAAATTGAACCTAATTGCTGATATGTGGCACTAATTGACGGCTAGCATTACGACCAAAGAAAGAATATTTGCAATCGATGCATACTTATTAATTATTAAATAAGGTGCTATTTATATTTGTAGCATAGAACCAAAAAATCATAGCTATAAACATTTTTTAGTTTATATGATTTGTGTTTTAAAAAAAATAATTATTAAAAGTCAAAGATTGTTTTAAATAAGTTGCATTAGTTTAAGCTTCAAATGGAAGGCAACAAACAGTCATAAATCAATATCATATGAAAGTGGGTTAAATTTACATTTACAATAGTTGTTTGTGTACTTATTTGCCACACATGTTTTATCTGATGGATTAATTTAAAGTTTTTAAGGTCGGAGTAATAGCTTTGACATGCAAAAATAATTTTAACTTACCGACTGATATAGTGAGAAGAAACGCTGCTTGATAGAAAGCTTGTAGAAGCCTCATGTTGATTTTGTTTTAAAACCTGTAAAGAAAAAAAGAAATATTGGCTTTTTGGCAGTTGTTGGGATATTAATATATGATATAATACATTTGCATTATTTTACCGTAAGTTTAATTGCAAAAAGCCATAAATGCAACCTAAATTTAGTGAACGCTCATAATATGATAACTTATGATATTACGAGCTATTTTAACAAGTAATTCAAGTCCGGTAAGGCTGGCCAAAAATACTCTTTGGCTTTTCCAGTTCAACTTTGTGTAAAGACCAATAAAAGCACAAACAACAACAACAACAACAGAACAAATGCTTAATGCGTTAAACTTTTGCTGCAACACGTAACTCAAGTTAGGCTGCAGTTGGCGTTGCCTGAATGGGGTTCTTTAGCTGGGGCAGCTGGGCAACAGCACCTGGACAGGTGTGGCAAAAGCGAGTTTGTTGTTCTTCCGCAAAATATTGAAAGCAATTTTGTAATCACAACAAAAAAAAACAGGCCAAAGAACAAGTCGAAGAAGAAAGTAATAACTATAACGAAAACTGCAGCGATTTACCAAACATATACACACACATTCCACGCTAAAAGTTTACCATTTTAGAGGAGCGACAGATAGCGAATTAAGAGGTAAAAGGTTGTCTTAAGCAAAAAAAAAAACAACAAAAATAAATATTACAAAAATATAAAAATGCAATTTCAATGTTCACATGAGAGTTTAAGGTTAAGTTAAAAAACGGATTATAACAATCTCCTTTCTCCTTCCTTTTTCGACTCTTGACATGTCGTAATCTTTTGAAGCAGCAAATAAAGCTTGCTTTTTATAATAATTTTTTATATCTTTTTATTTGGACGTTTTTTGGATCCATTAAGTTTTTGCAGTACCTTTCTTTAATTGCTTTAGCTTCATTAACAGCAGATGTAAAAAGAAGAAAAAGAAGCCAACAACTTTTAATTTATGCATTGACAAACTTCAGTTAACCTCCTTTCGCCCCTTGAAGACCATGGCAAACTAAGAGGTCGATGGGTTAAGACAACAACAGCAACAACGGCGTCTGGGCTTTGGCCACTGCGAGATAAGCCGCAAACTGCAATCCAGACACAAGAATTTCGCACAGCAAAACGGTGTTTGGGCCGTCAGATGGTTGGGTTAAGCGCAGGCAATTCAGAGTCCTCGCAAAGCCGAACAAATGTTGCATACAAGGCAAAAGCGCAGCAGCCTTTTAATTGGTTTTCGGTCAAACAGTGTAAAGAAAAAAAAAGAAAAAAGGAGGACAAGCAAAAAAGTGGTTTGAAAGCGTTTTTCTTTGAGTTGACTTTCCGCCAACTGCAACTGCAACTGGTTCTTCACAAGCTACTTTATGTGCCCTCGGGAATTGCTTTCACTTGAAACTGCGCGAGTTTCGAATACTTGAAATCGACTTATATGTTTTTACATAAAGCTTTAATCCCATTGAGAGATAAAACACAATTTACTCGGTTTTTCACAACCAATTTCACAAATAAATTAAATATGGTAAATAAGTGTAATGTGAAAATTTGATAAACCATCCGCAGACTCGCACTTTAAAATATTTTCAACTGAAGTTAATGGAAAGCCACAACATGCTTTAATTTTACTTAAATATAGATTTAAAAATAAAATAAAATAAAAAAAATGGATATATACATAAGTGTAATAATTTGATGCGAAATATTTATTGAAATATCCTGTTGCAATTTGAATCTGCACGTTCAAGTCTTATCAATATTGCTCTATTATCAGGTACATATTTTGTTTAATTATTTTCGATACAACAAAACAAAAATTAAAATCACATGAGAGTTTAAGTTTAAGTTAAAAAACGGATTATAAGGGATTATATAACGGACGGACAGCAAGACGGACATTTACTTTTAAATGTATATACATAAAAATTGTATATAATATTCATTGAAAAGCCATTCAAATACCCTATAGCATTTTTATACTCGTTCACGAAGCGAAAGAGTATATTGGTTTTGTGCAATGTCCGTCTTGCTGTCTGTCCGTCCGTCTGTCCGTCTGTCCGTATGAACGCAATTATTTTCGCCGCTATTGAAGCTAGAGACTTGAAATTTTGGACTTATACTCGTGTGTACCCGCGTCAGATAAAGTGTTAAGGATTTTGGGCTGCGCCCACTGGGGGCGTGGCAAACCGATAACAACTAAAATCGCAAATCGAT
>SCDY01001714.1:0-23916 GCA_004143825.1 Drosophila micromelanica
TTTAGAATGGGAATTTTTTAATGCCAATCGTTAGTCCTGATCCTTACGAGTCCAAAAAGGTATATCATTCGAATATATATGCATATTTGACCGAGAAATGGGGTTTTTAAATTTGGAAAACTGTTTAAATGGCCATATCTCGGCTATTAGTGGTCCGATTTTGGAAAGATATTTAACCGATCCATTTTCTCTTCCTGCTTGTGAAAATAGATAAATATATACAATTTGTTCCCTTAAAAATTAAATTTTTTTTACATTTACATTTTTTTACATTTCTTAAATATTCTACAATTGCGCAGTCTCAAAATCCAACCGATCCAATAGACATCCAATAAATTGCTTGCACCGTAAGCTATAAAGAAAAGATGTAGTTGAGAGTTTTAGTATTTATTATATTTATTATTATTCATTAGTAAGTGTTGATTTGAATGAAAAGTTGGTTGCCAAACAAATGGCTTGCAGACCACTGTGCGGACTGTGTGTGGACTGAGTTGTGTTTCGGGTCGCTTTGGTTTGCTTTGCTTCGGTTCGGCTTGTTGCCCGTTGAACGTTGCACGTTGCACGTTGCAAGCTGCCCGGTTGCCCGTTAGTGGAGCTTAGAGGCCGCGCATTGCCGCAAGTCCGCATGATTTATGCGATTATTCTTTTGCGCAGCGCCCAACTTTATTGTTTTTGTTTTCTGTTTTTGTGGCCAGCGTTTGTGCGACGCGACGTCTGTCCGCCGGCCGTTGGGTCTATCGGACTGACTTTGGCTAAAGCTGCGCTCGTATCTTGTTGCAGTCGCCAGCTGTTTTGGCGAGTGGAGTGCAGCGGGGAGGGGCGGGGCGGGGCGGTTTATAGTGTCTGTGTGTTTGTGTTCAATTATTGAACATGCAGCATTATTGCAGCTAGAGCCACATGCAGCTGTGGCAGGCATGCGCCGGGTTAATGTCTTGTTGGTTATTGCCACCTCAGTCTGTCTCGCTCGCGCACTCCCTAGCTCCCTCTCTTGATATCTCGCTCATGTGCTGCACTTTGCTGCACAGCCCATTTGTAATTTGGCACTAACGGATCTGTTGATCCCATAAATTGCCAAGCAGCATCAGTTGGTCAGCAAGTGTGAAAGAGAGGGAGGTAGGCAGAGTTAGAAAGAGAGCGAGCGGGGAGCGGGTGCGCGAGTTGGCTAACTGGGTGTAGAGACAAGTTCATTAAGACCTCACTCATAATAACCGTCCAGATTGTGGCCTATAAAATCTGTGATTTGATGTGTTGCAGCTGCAAATGTTGTTATAAAAAGAAGTTGCTTTAGATTTCGTTTAATTAGGTTTTTTGTAAACTTAAAAACGGAATTTGCATTTTTGATTCTTACTTGGTTAGGTAGATAAAATATATTTATAGGATATATAAAATATATTTATAGATTTAAACTTTTTTTTAATTTACGAAAAATTATTTTCTTTAAAAACCAAAACTATTTCATACATTTCATTTCATGTTCAAGTTGGCTATTTTAGTATAACTTATGTTGGTTATATGAACAACAAAATGGGTTTTAATTTAAGCCACAGTTATGAGCTGTGCGTGCAGCAACTGTTGCCAGCTGCAGTGAATGCAAATGCTTTGGCCGTTTTCCCTTTTGGGCCAAGAACACAAGAAGGCAAATACCATAAAAGTCGAATATGAATTACGCCTCAGTTGATGCCCATAAACGCCGCCTCCGAGCAGGGGCAATTATAGACTGGCCAGAGTCTGAGCCAGATCCGGCCAAGTCGAGCCGAGCCGGGCCGGGCCGGGCCAAGCCAAGTTCAGCTAGTTGTTGGTCTATTTTTGGTAACTTGTCTAACAAGCTGCAGCTGCATTTGGGCGTGTTCCAAAGCCGGGGCAAAAACCATAACTGCTCGCACTTATAACCAATAACCAGCCAACTGAATTGAAACTGATCTGAGCTGGCCAACAACCAGACTGAGTCACAGTTTGCTGCAGCAGCTGCTGCGAATTTGCAACCAAATGGGGGCAACTTTATGCCCACTCACCGAAACTTGCCACAGATGACAATTGCTTATTTCTTTTGTGCTAAAAGTTGTTCATTAAAGCTCGACGCGAAATTATATTGATTTTTGATCTAGCTTTGATTATGATTGTAGCCTATAAACAAGTACAAACGCATTCGACTACCAGATACCCTATATGCAGTTCTTAACTACATTCAGTGTTCATTTTGCGAATATTACAATATTTTCAGGGCTTTAAGATAATATTTAACTGATTGTATATATCAAAAATAAAGTCTATATCTCTTAATACACTCTGTTGTAGAATGAATTTGGGGGAGATCTTCAAAAAATTAAATATTATATAAGCAAAACTAATTGCTCACTATCATGTTTTTGATTCCTCAGTATTTTGATTATGCTACAAAATTAACTAGAATTGCATATCGATATGTATCGATTTCAAAAAAATGTTTGATTTTCTTTTAGAAATTTATTTTCTAGTGAAAATTGGTAAGAAAAAAATCCTTGTCTGGATTAATTTACCAATTAAATGAAAATCGATATTTATCGATTTTGGAGAAATAGTGAAAAACTTATACTTGTGTTTTTGTTGTAGAGCTTTTTATAGAAAGAAAATGTACGTTTTCTGGATTTTTGGTTATCGATAAACTTAATATGCGCATGATATAAGTGAATAATAGTTAAATTTTCTCGATTCTAGCCCCTTCTATTCCTCTATTCTAAATCGACACAGCTGTTGATGCTACTCAAGAGTATATATACTTCATGCGATCACAGATACATCCAATTGATTGTGACATAGTTTTGATACAACTGCAACAGTTTATTATGCAGGTTCTAAATCATTAACAGGGTATTTGTCGGTCTGTAAAGTGCCTGATGGTTGCATGTGGCATAATTAAATGTGGGCACAGTTGTTGCTGCATTCGCCAACCTTGTTGAAATCATAACATTTATTTGCCCAACCGACTGGGCCCACTTATGGGAGTTACCTCCGTTGTTTCAGCTTTAGTTCCAGTTCCAATTCGAATTCGAATTCCAGTTTAAGTTCCAGTTCCAGTTTGAAGTTGTCAGTTGGCAGTTATTCAATTTTGTCCGTTGCCACTTAAATTTGCATTTCGATATCGCGTGGAATGAGCAGCTGCGGCAACAATCAGAGCGGCTGTCAGAGTTGAGAGTTGAGAGCTGCGAAAACGAGGAGAAAACTAGAAAATCGAAAAATCGGTCCGTCTGTCCGTCATCATAAATCGATAAAGGCAACGGAACGTTGGTGAGCGTGCCAAAAGTTGCCAATTAAAAGTGGCAGCCACAATTTGCCGCAACCAGAGAGCCTGCCACTTGTTGCACGACAGAACGGACAGACGGACAGACGGACGGACGGACGCTGCCAACTGGTTGCAGTTGCATTTGCGCCGCGTTGCATTCGTAATGAGCTGTGTGCGAAAAGCTCGCTGGATGCCAGTAGCAGCCGAAGCAACTGTCTGGCCATGCAAATTGTTCCGACTGTCCGGCTGTCCAAGTGTCCGGCTGTCAGTTGATAAGCGCGGCCCGCCTGGCCGGGCGTTTGAGGCCTTTTGCCACCGGCGGCGACGCCACGGCCAACGACAACCGTTGGTGGCAACTGTCTCTTTAGGTGTGGCATGGCAAACTTCAGTTTGATTTGGCGTGCCCCACCTCTAAGCCACCTCCGCCCACCCCCCTCCCCGACACCCCCTCACCCCCAAAGCCTGATACAGAGCTCATGCTGGCTGGCACCGAAACCCAAAAAAAAAAAGTTGGTCAGTTTAGAAATAAATTGGAATTGGAATTTGTTTTTGACTACTTTTTTTTGGTTGGTTTCTTTAAATCAGATACCCATTAAAAACGGAGCTAAGAAGGGGTGTGTTGTAGTCATTTATTCTTGATCAGCATCAAAAGTCGATTTAACAAAAATGTATTATATATAAAAACATTAAATAAAATATTATATAACAGTTAGAACATATATTTTTCGGTTCGAATCTTATATCCTTTAAATCTAATTTTTTTAATTCTTAGCATTTTTTGATCACGTTACCATTTAGATTTATTTTTGATCACAGATTACGAATGTTTTACTTTTTGAATGCCAGGTATAGCTGACTATTAGATAAATCAAACAAATAATGAATAAAATGGATGGATAAACAAATAAAATAATGAAATAACAAATAAAACAAACAAATAATAAATAAGGTTGAAAATTAATTGTACACAATTTTGAAAAATGGCAGCTGTGACTACAGGGTGTCTGCAAGTCGAGTAACTTTAATTAGAGAACTTTTGTTATTTGAATTTAAATAACTCTTTTTATTGGGGGCCGCTTTCCACACTCACTTTTCATCGACAGTAGCTTCAGCTTCTTCTTAGCCAAACAATGTTCGCTTTTAATGCATAAAATAGAAAAAATTTTAAAGAGGAAGGGGAAGAGAGAGAGAGAGAGAGAGAGAGAGAGAGACACAACAATTAAGCAAACGAATCTGGGACTGGACCAGGGTCCAAGCCAATCAACTGGCAACTGGGCAAAGAATTTTTCCTAATTTACATATCTGAGGCATTAGCTGAATGCTCTCTCGTTTGGCTATTCAAATTGCTGTGCATAGATTTTCAGACTAAACAAATTTGTTGCTGTTGTTGCTGCTGCTGTTTCTCAGATGCTGTTGCTGGTGCATTGTTTAAGCATAAACATGCATCTACCGTTAAAGGGAAACCTGGGAAATTCAGTTGCATTGCCAAGCAACAGCTTGAATACCCTAATTAAAGAATTTAAGGTGACCTAAGGTAGTGAATTAAGAAATGTTTCAGTCTAAAACAGCCTAAAGCAGCTAATTTAATTTTTTGAAATTGAATGAAATTAATGATTTATGTTCTGCTATATATAAAATAAAATAAATACTTAGCATAGTATATAATAGAATATATATATTATATTATATATAAGTAGTTCTCCAATGTTTATTTAGTTTTACAGCTGAATACATTGAAGTATTCAATATTTTATCATTTGAATACTGTTCAGTATTTTATTCATATAACATAATGCTAATCGCTTTTTAATGCCATTTTATATGTTAATGTCCTCCACTTGGGCATAATAATTTATTGCCAGCTTTAATTTAGCTGACACTCTTAATTTGGGCTAAATATAATTTGGCAAATATTCGATTAAATTTTAGTAAATTTATTCTCCATTGCAGAAAGAAAAACTCAACTGAATGCGATTTAATAAATGTGCATTTTAGTTGAATGTCTTCCATGTTTACTTATTTATATAATTAGCTTGACATCCGTTCTAATGCAGCATTAACAGCTGAATAAACATAAACCTCAGGCGTAGCTTAGCATTAGAATTTAATTACCAACTAAAAAGGATTATTTGCAGTCTAATAAAATGAAGTTTATCCAAATTGAAAATGTTTTGCATGTGGCTCAAAGAGCTTGTTGAAACTTATATGCCCCACCCTTGCAGCAGGGCATGGAAAGTTGGACAAGCAGAGTTTTGCTGAAAATTAATTAGACTCAATATGTTGCAGCTGCTGCTGCTGTTGCTGCTGCTGTTGCTGCTGCTGCTGCTGTTGTTGCTGCGGCAACTGGCCACAACACAACTGAACAGATTCTTTGCTCATATTGTGTTTAGTTTGTATCTTTTTTTTGTTGCTGCTGTTTACTAAAATCTTTGCGCTGACAATTCTCATGTAAATGCCAAAAGTTGCTGCATTGTTTAAACATTTGGAGCCACCGGTGGAAAAAAGCGGTAAACAAGTTGCTGTCAATGTGAAACATGGACAACATTTCTGAGCCGCAGTCTGAGCTTTCTAATCGCTGCGCCCGATAAGGCAGCTTCAGTTATGCGGCGAGTGTGTGAGAAGGCGGCAGAGGAGGGGAGGAGAAGAGGAGAAGTTTTTAATAAAACCATTTCAGCTGGCACTTTCCCAGTGCTGCTGCAACTACACTCGAAGAAAAATCTATAAAAATGAAATGTAATGTAAATAAAAATCTGTGCGAAATTCGATCTTAAAACTTCTTAAAATATGCACAAAATTCTTATTTCAAAAACATTTCTCAGTTCTGTTTATTTTAACATAAATATTTTGCTTGCTTTAGGCAGGTTTCATATTAATCTTGGTATCAGTAATTTGTATTTGATTCAAGTTTTTCTTGAATTTTGTTTATACGTTTTTTTTTCGTTCATTATTTAATTAAATTAAATTTTAAAAAAATTTTCTTTTTAGTTTGAATCTATTTAAATTAGAATTTAGAATTAGTATTTAGTGCAAATTCTTAATTTAAGCGCAAGCTAAAGAAAGTTTATATTATAAAATAAATTTATATTATAAAATATAAAATATATAATAAATATATATTTTACAAAAAGAGAATATGAATAAGTTTATGTTTTTTTATATTAAAACTTAATTTTAAATTAAAATTTTAGTTTAAAAACATTTTAAAAATAAAAAAATTAAAAAGGAATTCTTTGTTGTTATTTTAATTAGAGCACATCGTTAGTTTCTTCGAGTGTAGCATTTGATTTTGGCATAATATCTCACTCGTTTGCAATATTGCAGACGTAATGCAGGTGAAAAATAGACAGTCAGGTAGTCGGTAGATAACGACAGCAGCTGGAACTGAACTGGACAAGTAGACACTGTGCACTTGTTAACTTGTTGGCCAGCTATCCTCAATTGATCCGGGCAAGGCACCTGACCGGGCCGGACCGGACAACGGCTAAACCACTCAAGCAACCACCCCAAAGCAGTTAACTGCAGCAAATGCCGCAAATCAAATGGCAAAAACTTATACAGATGTCAATTATTTTTGCCAGCAGCAATTTTGGCTTTGTAGCAAACTAAATTGCAGCAACGAGTCGATGCAGCTAAAGTTGGAGTCTGCACTCGTTAAGGCAAATACAAAGACAGACAGACAGACAGACATCTACGTGAGGTGGCTCTTTGTAAAGTCATCCAGTCATTCAGACAATCAGTTATTCAGTCATCTAGTCATCCAATTGTTGGCCTAAAGGAAATTGCTGAAGGATTGGATTGGATTGGATTGGATCCGAGCAGAAGCGAACCTGGCTCCGATTATAATTGAATGATTGCATGGCTATAGCCAAATGATTTGCTCGTCATTAACTCCCAACTAGTTGCTTGTTATTGCGGATCAATTTACGAAGAGAGAGAGAGAGAGAGATGGTGTTCAATTGATCAGCAGTGCAAAAGGTGTCAAAATTATATTATTTTTGCTCCCTGCCATTTTGGGTCAATCGGCTTGCCTCGAGAAAATTGCAAAAACATTCGAAACAAATGGCTTGAAATGGTTCTGTCAAGTTCATTAAATTATTTCAAATGTTTTGTCTTTGTCGAGCCGAGTGACTTATTGCAGACGCAGTCCAGAGCCTAAACAACTGACGAATGTAACGACCCAACAAGATGGAACTGGGACTCTATTGAATATAGTCGAAGCCGAAGCTGGAATACCCTAACAAGCAAGTGAAGGATGTTAATTAAACTTTTATGGTGACAGCTAGATAATATAGTAATCTAATATTGATATAATGTGGATAAAATTATAAAATAATTATATAGTACATTTAGGTTCTTTACGATTTTGCATACTATTTAAAAGTTTAATCGAGTTCGCAATTAAAAATTCTAAAAGCTTGAAAGAACAAAAAATAGTTAAATTAAGAACGTATTGTTGCTAAAGGAATATGGAATATTGTAGTCCAATTTTGTAAGGATTTTATTTGTATTTTGTGAGCATAATAAAAAATATGTAAAAAAAAAAACAACGTAATTTAAAACAAACAATTTATATTTAAAAGATTTAAACTTAAATGAAGAAGATTAAAAAATTGTTACTGGACCACAAATTTTTCGTAAAAAACTGTGTGGGATCTGGGATCTGATTAGTTGTATTGACATAGAAATAGATTTTTGATCAAGTATATAAATCTCTTCAGCAATGTGTTACATATTATATGAAAATATCAAAATACCCTTGGCAAGAGTATGACAACAACGATGACAAGAAACGAGGACGTGGACTGAAATGTGGATGTGGACATCGAGTTGGATGTGAACGTGAACGTTTGACAAGAAATTTATTTAAAAGACAACTGGCAACAAATAAATTTCAAGAAAAGAGAGATTGCAACAACAGCGTATATAAACACTGAGAGAGAGAGAGAGAGACCTATATATTTGTATAAGATAGGAATGCCTCTGTTTGTCAGCTTGTGTAGTAGTCGTCTTGGCCTGAAATTCATTCATCAGTGCAATCGATCAGACGTAGCTGCTATGGACGTGAACTCCGAGTCGTGTAAGCGTATGTAAATTGTAAATTGTAAATAGCCCCGGCTAACAATGCGACATAAAATTTAATCAATTTATTGGAAACGAGGCATTGTTTTAGCCTGTTTCGGGTTTAAAACTCTTAGCATATAGATGATTTAATTTACTGTGTTTTATAGCAATTAATAGCAAACTATATCATATAGATGGCGAGGAAAGAATTTATGAAAATTTAAGTAACATGTTAAGCTTTACAAATATATCATTAAGCCTCTTTTAAGATTTCAATCAAACCCAAGAAAGTCTAGAGGCAGTCCATCCATAATCGTATTTTTGAAAAATAAGAAATACAATATCAAAATGTATATAAAGAAAAACTAATTTAAATGATTTAAATGTTGAAAACATGATGGGTTAATCTAATTTCTAATTTAATCTCATATTTCTCAAAAAATTTCTACATTTAAGTAATTAATCCAACAAACGTTGTATTCGATAACATATCGATACACCTCAAATCAGAAATCGATAATAGCCCACAATTTTACACAGCGGCACAATAATTTGGACATGTATTTTAAAAATCCTTGAATTTGTCAAAACTGAAAATGGCAAAAAAACCATGAACTGAAAATTTTTAAAATAATAATAGTAATAATTAAGAACGTGAACGAATAAAACACATTCCGTAACGCTCGACTGCAGTGTGTTCTTACTTGTTTTACGTTTGAGTAAATATTTTGTACTTATTTTACAACAACAAGAGTCGAGTTTTATTTTCGGCGGCTTTAAGCTAGTTGCTTTCTTGTAGTTGGTTTTTTGAGTTTTAAAGCGACTTTCTCCACTTGGATTTGGGAATGGAAAATTGCACATAAAAAGCATAAATAAGTCGAGAGTGTCTCGGCCCAGAGCCCAAATAAATTCAAACGATAGCAGGCGGCGAGCTGTCGTTGAGTGAGGGCGGAGAGAGGGGAGGAAGGGGGAGGAGGGACGCGTGGCGTGGTTGGCTGGCTTGCCTGGTTTGCCGGACCAACCAACCGCACCCACATGCTGCCTGAGTTATGGCCCGGCCAGGAGACAAAGACACGCGCCTGGGTTCGAGTTTTCGATTTAGGTTTTTCGATTCGGTTCGATTGCAGACAAATGGTTAAAGCAGCTGCACCAAATCATGTAAGCAAAAATACAAAAAAAAATAAATAAAAATAAAACCTGATCATGACTTAACTGTCACCAGTACACACACGATATACAAAAATCTACCCACTATTAAAAACATATTAAAACACACACCAATAAACGAAGATGGTGAAGAAACCTGGGGAGCCCGGCGGCGCCATTTTGATCAGCACAGAGGAAATGCTGGAGCGGGAGAAGAAGTATTTGCATTGCTTGCAGGATGTTAGTGTGAGCTGTAGCCTTATCAAGGGTAAGATACAATATACATATAACATAAGCTTATTCCTCTATGGAAATGATGTGTTTTATACACTGAACCCATCGAAAAATGGTAAAAAGCATATACATTCTTGATATGGACAACGAGCTGAGTTCATTTGTGATTTGTGAACGCACTAAGTTCGGAAACTGCAACAGTTAGAGAGCTAATCTTTTCTATATCGATATATCGATTTTCATAAATATCGATAAATAAAAATTCAATTTAAATACTAAAAACTTGCAAATGGATTTTTACCTAAATTTTAATGTTTTTAATAAAACCTGAAAATATCACAGTGATCAATCATATTTATAGTTTAAAAGTAAATCAAGAATTTCTTAAATATATATATGTGAATGCAAACGGGTTGAAATGTTTATAAAGGGTATCTCCTTGTTTCGACTTGTTTATCTATAAAATTTTATAACGATAATATGATTATTAACAATAGAGATCATTTGACTTAGACTCCACAATGGAGTTCGCTCGTCTTGAGGAGGAGCGCGCCATTCGCGAGCATTGGGAGCATCACATTCGCTGCGATGGATTGCCACGCCCCTATTTGCCGCCAGAGATGCGCACGTTTTTGGAAAAGAAGCGCCATTTTCAACAATATGATACCGATCACAGCGTGGATTGGACACTGTGCGTGGACGAGCGCACTGTGCTCACCCAGGATATCTTTCGCAAGGATCGCACCAAGGCGGTGGTGAAGGAGATGTTGGACGATCGCATCGGTTATCGCTATGAGGACGACGTGCTAATGTATCTGAATACCCTAACCAAGATCGGTATTATGCTCGACAATGCCGCCGAAATGGATCGTGTGGGCTTACCGCGTCTAATGGAAATTATGGAAGTGGGTGCCAAAAAAAAAACAAAAGATAAGGATCCGATATCAATTTCTATAACATTTAACTTTCGCTAGGTGCGACGCGAGATCGAGAAAGAGATCGATGATTCCTTCGATCGATTGACCTATCGCATAATACGCATGGATGGCGTCTACATGAGGTACGTGGTATAATGACAGCCGTGCATACCCTGCCACGAATTGTGGTGTTGACTTATGATCGTCTGTCCGTCTGTTTAAACCAGTCGATTAATATATCATATAGATATATGCAAAATTGGGTTTATTCTGTTCTTATTTCAATATTTAATATATTACAATAATATATGAATAAATTATATATATTCATATATATACAATATATGTAGTTCGAAGTTTGTTAAATTGTTCATGTTCATAGAATTTTTCATTCATATTTTGAAATTTAAAATATAAATTTCTCTTGGGTAAAAAATTCTTAAATTAAGTTATTTTTTTAATACTTTTTAATGGGAAGAACTAAGTGTTAAGCTTTCCTAATAAAGATAAAATAAGACTTAGCTTGGCGAATGAATATTGATACATTGGAAATTTATGCTCTTCAAATAAGAATTTTGTGCTCAACTTAATAGACTTTACGAAAGAAATTCTTGAGTTTCTCCTTGATTCTACCCAATAATCTTTGTCGCAATAATCTTTGTCAGTTCGAATATAGATTTGATTCGATTTATTTGATTGTCCTCGCCAGCTCCGATGACGCAATGATAGCCACCTGGTCGCATGCTAGCTCCAGATATGCCATTGATATTTGGGGGCTGCGCGATGTTCCCATTCGGTTCAGGAATATGCAGTAAGTCCTGAATCAATCTTTCGATATTCGATTGAAAGGTGCCTTAGACCCGGTTCGTAGAGTCCCGTTCATGATAGCTGAAATGAATACGACGGAGGTCACCGTGCAGATTCCTCAAAGCGTTCTCAAGGATTGCCTCACGCTGCGCTGCATCCACACGGACTTTGACAATTATTCGCAGTACGCGAAGAGCTTCGATACGACGCTGCCGGAGGGGAATGTCGATGTCAATGGGGGCATTGTGGACATCGAGGAGTGCTTGATCAACGAGTGGATGATGCAGCTGGACGTCCAAAACGAGCTCTTGGCCAGTATGCTGGAGAAGCGCCAGATGTATGATGAAACCATGGAACTGATCGCCGAGAGGACCGAGAAGGCAAACAAGGAGCAGAAGAACAACGACGGCAGCAAACCGGTCAAAATAAACATACCGAAGGCACCCAAAGAGCCGCCCCTCGTTCCGCCCGGGATGCTGCCCGATGCGTACAACACGTTCCTCGAACGCGAACAGCAGCAGTATTTGGATTTCCTGGAGGAGATCTACAATCCACAGAATCTGAAGCTACGCATGGACGAGGTGAGTTCAATTGCTTTTAGACCTCAATAGAGAGTTTGATTAGGAATCCAACTTTCCTTAGGCACAGTTTTAAAAGAATCTTGATTGGGCTTTTCAAGGATATCTTTGTTCATTGCTCAGCAAATAAAATTTTCACTGAAAGTATTTATTTTCCGGATGTTTGTGTCCAAAATTTTCCACAAATGTGCAATTCAATTATCTGGTTAAATGCCTTGTTTATTGTTTTTGCTATTTAGTTTTCAAATAGATTACAATTTGATGCATCATTTTTGTTGATATCTCTTTTCATTTAAAAGTTAGTTGGGCGAATAAGATACCAACATCAACCAATTAAAGCTTCAAAATGTTTCTTATGTATTATCAACATCTGAGTACTATTTAATTAACAAACTTTCTTACCTCGAGGTTTATATAGTTTCTAATATTGTAATTTCTTAAGCAAAGTATTTTTCGCGAGCCTTGCAAAGTTACAAGATTTTCAGTTTTTTGATTTCTGCAAATGTATCTTACCCTAAAGTTGACTCCTACTGAGACCTAATCATTGATTCATCATCGATTCAGATCAATATGCGACAACACATAATTCTGGGCGGTATATATTCGATAATGTTTGTGCGTCGCCCGAAGAATACCCATTTCGAGAAGTTCAACATCGTGTTGCACGAGGACAGACGAGTGCTGCATATTCAGCACGATGTTGTGGCCGATTTGCGACCCGACTGGGACTCGAACGTACGTGCGGGCTCCTCTGGATTCTTGGCGAAACGTGCGTTGTCGCGAGTGCAATTGGATAACAAGCGGCCAACATTTATCGAGGACAATGAGATGCCCTATTTTTTTGTCACAATTAAAATGTCGCCGGAGCTGTGCATGTGGGGCGAACCGATTCCGTGTCAATATATAACTTGCATGCAGGATGTCATATCTGATATATCAGTTGAGGAGAAGAAGGAGTCGGTTATGATCAGGAAGAGGAAATCAAAAATGAATCCTCACAAGCACGAATCGTTGATGCGAAAGGAAAGCGTTCAATTCAATCAAATCGTGCGCAGCGAAGAGCATTCGATAAACGTATTCCGGCCAACATTGTTGGCCATTTTGCGTTGCAGCCGGAAACTGCAGAGGGACGAGCGGGTGTTGCCGGTGAAAAATTTTCAATTGGTGCAACTATTGAACCATATTCAGGGGCGACAATTGCAGCGCTATTGTGTGCCACGGATAATATCATCGTTCAAGTTTCCGCTCGAGGTGAAAGAGGAGCTGGAACAGGCCTTCGATCAGCGGCCAAAAACAAAGAATATGCTGATTCGACGACGCAGCGCCGATGTTGAGGAGAATTTCTCAGTTGGCGAATTGGATTTTGATTACGATATTCAGCATGCACCGGAACGGGTCTTTCCCGTTTTCGATGCATACGAGCGCATCGTGTACGATCAGCAGAGCATTCAGGAGAAGGTCTTCGATAAGAAGTCCCTGTACGGCCTGCTGGACACTTTCGACAGCATCTCGAATCGTTATTTGTCGCGATATGTCGCCATCATGAATCAGCCCGATTTTGGGGTAAAGAAGCACGCGGGAAAAAAAGCCGTGATGCCCACGGGTGTTGAAACTCGAGCCAGCACCACGGTCAACAGGATGAAGTCTTTCAATCGCATCACCGTCCGGCAGTCCACCATGCGGATGAGCCACAGTTCATTTGGGGGGGTGTCCCCATCGGAGAGCGCTGCTCGTTCCTCGAGCATGCTATTGACCACAGGGCCACAGGGCTATCAGGGCGCCGAATCTCCCGATGAGTACGTCGAATACGAAGAGACTGAGCAGAGGGCTCAGGAGGAGGTCACCCATTGGACCACAGAGCACATCGTGTCCAGCCAATTTGACAGAGCGGCTCGCACGATGACCATCAAAACGGATCGTTTGGGCATCTTTGGTTTCGCCTACAAGCGCTACGAGCATTTTCCCTTTCGGGATTGGTACATGCATCCCAACGAGGAGAAGTAAGCCCCTAAACAAAAAAATGTCTTCTCTCTTCATATTAGTTTATTGCACCCACTGAACATGCTTCAACTAGGGCATATTGCAGCTGATCAGTTTTTTTTTTGTAAGCCCCATTAGCACATTTCCTTGTATTTCTTGTATACTTAAAGTAGGTTTCGAATAGGGTATTGTGCAGTTGAGCAATTATTTTTAAATCAATGAGGAAAAATAATAATATAAATATAATAAGAGCAATGAGATAATATCAATATTTTCTTGTATTTTTTTTTAATTCAATGAGGAGATGTAAGAGAAGTGAGGTTTACAAATAAATATTATCTTGAATGAACATGCTTCGAATAGAATATTGCAGCTAAACAAGTTATTTTTATTTTAAAATCCATTAATCATTTATCATGCATTTCTGATCAGAGCAAATAGAATAGCTGTTTGTGTGTCTGTATAAAACTTTTCATATTTTAAATGTGGAAAGTTATTTTCCTATTTTTTCCAAATTTTGTTAAAATGATTACAGTGTAAAGAGGAAATTTTTAAAATTATTTTCGAAACAAATTTGATTGACAAAAACGTTTTTTTAAGATTGCAATTTTTATATGTTTCTGTGAATATATTTATAGCAAAACGGGTAGTCGCGACTAGAGCACACACTCATCTTTTGTTCTATTTGTTTAGTAGTGAAGAGGTCGTTCTGGGCGTGGACACGTTTCATTGCCGCGTTATACTCTACATTTCGGCCCAGGGCGTTAGGGGCTATGTTACAAATATAACCAAGAACTATGTGGCCAATCCGATTAAATATCTGGAAATAGCCACGCCCATCACCGATTTACGTGAGTTGCGTCAGGTAAGATCGCATTTTTATGATAATTACTGTAAATTGATTGTGATTAAATACGAAAACAGCGTTTCTGTGACAAGAACGTCAATATATTTGCGGAAAACGATGCTTCCTATTATATAGACAACGGCTATTTTTCGGTGAAGCATACGGCCACAGAAGATCACACATACGACGCGATGGCCCTGCACTGCAAGCTGATGAAGTTCTATCGATCAAGCTGGAATCGATTGGCATCGCGTCGCAACATTTTGATGGGCATGAAGGCGGCCAAGGATAATATCGAGATGACAATGCGCATTACGCCCGATAATGTGACCTTTGTCGAGGTATCGGAATTGTGTTCCGATGATCTCAATCAGATCAAACTCGACTTTAAGAATACGTGGCGTAATATGAGCGTAAGTCACATAATTGAAACGAAATTTCAAAAGTTTTTGAACGCTTTATTATAGCACTATACGGATCTGCATCAGGCCATAATTTCGATGAATCCACAAGCCTCCGATGGTAGAAACCGGGATCCGTTATTCATCTTTCATATCAAGCGGATGCTCAACGAACTTCATCTAATGAGCTATTCATAGATCTTCTCTCTATATATTTGTAAGAATAAACAATTTTCAGTCAGCTTTTCAAATTGAATCAGTTACACGTCAAACACACACATGTTTACATTACAATTACAAAAATAAATTAAAAAAAACCAAAAAAAAAAAATATAGAAACTTTTCATGAAAACCGAAAAAAATAAAAAAACATAATATAAAAATCTTAGAAAAAAATGTTAAAGCCAAAATCCAAAACGGCTAAAATAGCAGAAAGTAAGAGAACAGCGTCCAATCAAAAGATCAGTGTCCAGGTGGACAGCCGGAATCTCATATCCGAGGAGGACTGGAGAGAGCGCGAGCAACGTCATCTGCAGCGCATCCGCGATGTGAACGTCTGCCTGGGATTTATCACTGGTTAGTTGGGGACTTGGCTGGACTAGACTAGGCTAGACTACGCATAATCCCCGTTTCTACTACTACTAGAGTCCGTTGAGGGTTACGAGGAGCTCTTGATAGAGCAAAGCAAAGCGCTTGAATGGAATCGTTATATGGCCTGTGATGGTCTGCCCCGGGTCCAATATCCACCGGAGATACGCACCATGATTGCCGAAATGCACCATTTTGAGGCCAAGGCCGTCGATTCTTTGGTGAACTGGGCCCTGTCCGTGGACGAGTGCAGTGTTCTATCCCAGGACGTAGACCGCGTGGATCGTACGCGTCGAACCCTAGAAGAGCTACGTCCAAATATCGGTCAGCTCTACGAGGAGTATGTCGAACGCTGCTTGATCACCCTGAAACGCATCGAGCTACTGATGGAGGATGGCTACGCCATGGCCGATGTGCCACCGGATCGGGTTTTGGAAATAGCATCGGTAAGAAACGAAACGAAATCCGGACCGGAATCGAAATTAAGCTGATCGAACACTTCACTTCGGAGTGCCGAAGATTAGAAAAAAAGCTTGAAATCCCTAAAATGTTTCTTCGATTGAGAACTGTTTTCGGGATTGTAAAAAAACGTCCTCGCAGATTAGGATTAAGATGACGATTTAGATAAACGATAAACGTTTTTAATAGATTTCTGTGTTTCTGTTTTCTGTGGTAACAATAAGAAATAAATTAGAACAGATTTTATAGGATTATAGAATTTTATAGATTTTTGTAATATACTCCTTTTCACCTCATGAACGAGTAAAAAAAACCTTTCGCAGCTACGTGGCGAACTGAGCCAGGAAATCGATGTGCTCTTTGACAAACTCACCTATCGGATCGTATGTGCCCCGACATCGTTCAGAACGTAAGATTTTTAAAATGCCCAGAAGTTTACTTAGTTGAATGTTCACTGTACTCAGCTCATTTGATGGTGTAACGGAGACATATTGCTACGAGTGTCCCAATTACAATTTTCAAATCTGGTGGCTGAGCGATGTTCCCATACGTTTCAACTATTTGGAGTAAGTCGAGTTTGCAATTCAATTGAATTGTGATTCATTTCAAATTTCGATAGACTACCCCTAATATTGGCCGATATGAAGTGTGTCGGTGTTAAGATCCAGATACCGCTCAGTGTGCTGGAGGAAAACCTGACGATACGCTGTATACACACATTTTTCGATCATTATTCGGAGAGCGCTAAGAGCTATGAACAGATTATCGATGTACCCATGGACACATTCAACGGGGGCTTGATGGACATTGAGGACTGTCTGCTGAATGAGTGGCAGATGCAAGTTCAGATCTTAAATGAGAGTTTCTCAAAAATGGAACAGCAGCTGATCGAATACGAGAAGAAAGTCAGGTGGTTATCGAACTTTAAAAAAATCGATCATCAATAAAATATTATCGATCGACTGTTATTTCAGCGAATTGGAGGCACAGGCAGCGGCCGAAGCAAAAAAACAGTCCGATAAGGAAACTGATATCGATTTCGGTAGGAAAAAGAAATCTGCTGTTAATTCACCTTCAGCGTCAAAAGTGAAGCCACCGAAGGAGCCAGATCGATGGCCGGAGGGCTGGTTTCCGGATCCGTACAAACAGTTCCTGGAACAGGAGCAGAGTCAGTTCGAGCAGTTTCTCGAGGAGTTTCTAAGTCCGAAGAACCTGCACCTTAAGTCACATGAGGTAAGGTGAAATATGAGGGAGAGAGAGAGTGAGAGAGATTTCAAAATAGATCCCGTCTTAATTAGATAAATTTGCGACAGTTCAGCATACTTGGCGGCCTCTTCTCGCTGATCTGTGTACGCAAACCAAGACACACGGAATTCGAGAAGTTCAATATGACCCTTCACGAAGATGGACGCATCTTGCATACCAAGCACGAGGTCCGGGCAGTTGTGATGGAAAAAGCGGACAAGTCACGAGGAACGGAGATGTCGTTGCAGCAACGTGCGTCTCGATTCAATTTTGAGCAGGCAATGCTTGAGCCGGAGAATCGAAAGTTGCAGCTGAATCCGGATGAGCTGCCGTATTTCTGTTTGACCTTTCAGCTGCCGGAGAGTCTGTGTTTGTTTGGCGAACCACTCGCCTGCCAGTTCATCGAGGAGGAGGAGGTGGGGGAAGAGAAGCAGATAGATGTGGTAACGGTTCAACTCGAAGAGACTCGCACTAAGAAGAAAAAGGGAGCGCGAAGTGGAGTGGGAAACAAGACTATAGATAAAAACGGAAGAAAAAGACTATCTGAGCAACAAGATAATCTACGTCGACCTACATTGACGCCCCTTTTGCCGAGAAAAGAAAACCCGAAAAACCTTTATCGACCCTCCTTGATAAGCCTCTTGCGGGTGAGCTCCGATCGGCTATCCCTAATGCCGGGCGTGTATGTGCGGGACTTCAATTTAACCGGAAGCCCAGTGACCAATCCGCAGACACGTATTTTGGAGCGGCATTACATGCCCCGGATTTTGTCCTCGTTCAAGTTCCCCTTAGAGTTCCGGAAGGAGCGAACTGATGAGCTGGCCGAGATCGCGGCACGCGGCTGCAAGCTACTGCGACGACAACAACCTGTGACTGCCAAGATTGAGGAACAGAAGGAGGACTTTATTTTTGAGAGACAGGAGGGACCCGAACGTCTTTTCCCGATTTATGAACCGCACACGAAAGTGTTATACACTCAGGATTCTTCGGAAATAGCCTCTTCGGAAGCTGACTCAAAGTCACTGAGCGAGGGGTCCAAGGAGAAACCTGTCACCATGTACGGCGTACTGCAGACCCTACAGGAAATCCAGGAGGGGTACAAGGCGCGAACAAAAGAACTCTTGGATCAGACACCCTTCAAGGTGAAGGGTACTCGCCTGCCCCCAAAGATGGAAAGTCAGGAGAGTAGCACCATTTCCAAGCCCAAGAGTTCAGTTCGCATCTCTGGAAACAGACCCACAGCTTCGAAATCCGCACGGACCTCGGTCCAACGCAATACGGAGACGGACCCGGATACAGTTAGTTTGCAAACCACGGAAAATGTCCGCATGTCTTTGAAGAAAACCATTGTTGTGAGAGAGGTGGAGCCGGAGCCGGAGCATGAGCCAGAGCCAGAAACGGAAGGCGAGGAGCGAACCAGGGTCAAACACTGGACCACAGAGTACATAAAACGAACCGAATTCGATCAGAGCAATTTCACATTTAAAATCCAAACGGATCGTTTGGGCATCTTTGGTTTTGCCTACAAGCGCTACGAGCACTTTCCTTTCCGTCAGTGGACTCTGCAGTATAACGAGGACAAGTGAGTGTAGCTCACTTTTTAATACCCTGTACCCAAACATTAAAATAGGCGAAAAAGAGACGCCATCAGTACCCTGTGCCAAACATTAAAAATAGTACCTTGGTATATCTGTACATTGGTATTTCTGTCAAAATAGCTTAACCTTCCTCAATTTTTAAGTTAGATGAATTCAACTTTTTTTGAACAGATAACTGAAGACCTATAAAGATCACACAGACAGACAGACCAATTTTTTCAACCGTACAGGGCATCTGCTAGTCGGTCCAGCTTATCAATCACCAACCTTTCCTTGCTTCGCCGCAGCAACAACGAGATCGTCTTCACACTGGACACCTACCACGTGCGCGTCTTTCTGTTTATAACCAACGAGGGCATTCGGGGCTTTGTGACGAAAATCACGTCGGAGTACGTGGCCAGACCGGTCAAGTATTTGGAAATTACGGAGCCTATATCCGATTACCGAGAGCTGCGGAAAGTAAATGTTAAGAGATAATCGATATATCGCATGTAGAACTGTTGTCTAGTCTGGTTTTCTGTTCGTTGCAGCGCTTCTGCGAGAAGAACGTGAATATATTTGCGGAGCGCGATGCCTGCTTTTATATTGAGAACGGTTACTTCTCGGAGAAGCACCTGGCGACCGAGCTCCACGTCTACGACGCCTTCGCCATCCACTGCAAGCTGCTCAAGTTCTATCGCAGCGATTGGAATCGTCTGGCCACACGCCGGAATATTGTGGTCTGTATGTGCAATCCGAAGGATTCGATCGCGGGCGTCGATGTTACCGTACGGGTGACGCCCGATAGCGCAACATTTGTTGAGGTCTCCGAGCCGTGTTCCGAAAATTTGGATACCATAAAGCTCGACTATCAGCTCACCTGGCGCAATATTGGTGTAAGAACTACAGTATATTAGGGATACGTACTCTTGCAGAAACCTCATTGAATGTAGCATAATAATAGATATAATTGATTAGCATCAGTAGTCAAGACTGGTCTGTCTGTTTGCCTGAGATTTTAAGCTATTAATCTTGAATCTTTGTCTTCAAAAACATAGTCCTTTCTTAATTGAAGAATCGCCAAGTGTATCAGGTTTATAGAAATATATAAAATATCTGCAAGAGTATTTTATCTACGGCAAATCGTAGAAAACTATATATCCTATTTTGTAAGGATCCTTCCCTTCTTGTAGGTCTACTCGGATATGCATCAGCTGATCAATTCGATGTATCCGCAGGCAACAGATGTGCGAAATCGGGATCCCAAGCTGATCCACTATATACGCACGCTATTCACCGAGGTCAGGCCCCTCAGTTTCTCCTAGCTGGAAGGTACTCTTGATGCGTTCAATGAAAATGCATTCGCCACAACAATTGATCTCAATTAAAATCAATTCGTAAATAACTTTCCACTTGACTCTTGCTTTTGACTCCAACTCTCTTTCGCTCTTGCGCAGTGTCGAATCGTTTAGATAGGGTTGCTTGGTTTTTATGCAGTGTGAACGCTATATTACTGTCTAATGCCATTGTAAACAGTTAGTTTGCGCAATGCCTTCGTTCGTAGTTCTCGTTCTCGTGCTCCTTTTAGAGCTGCAGAGTCAGGATGCGAAACTGGCGACGGCAGATGAGTTCCCCAACCTGGCCAAGATTGTGTTGCCAGCGGCCAGACAGCAGGCGCGCGTCGTCGGCGGCGAAGCGACCACAATTGGCAAGCTGGGCGGGTTTTTGGTCGCCCTGCGCTACAACGACGACTTCATTTGCGGCGGCAGCCTCGTCGCAGATACTATTGTGGTGTCGGCGGCTCACTGTTTTGACGGACGGGCTGAAAAACAAAATTGGAATGTTGAGGGTGGTGTGACTAGCCTGAGTGAGAATGGTTCCAGGGTGCCGGTCAAAGATTATCTGACGTCCGCCGCATATACGGAGGACGCAATGCACATGGATGTGTCTGTACTGAAGCTGGAACGTCCCTTGGTTGGCCCAAATATTCATCCAGTAGCGCTGTGCGATTCGAAACTCACCGAAGGCTTGCTTTTAACTGTTTCGGGCTGGGGCCTAACCGATCCGTCGGGAAACGTTCCCGTTCAAACTGTGCGCTCCGTAACCGTGCCCGTCATCAGGAAGAGCTCCTGCAAACGGATCTATAAGACATCCAGTGAGTTCCTTGTGAAAAGTGCAGACCACATTTAATTGATCATTGATCCTGTTGCTTGATCGCTCAGTTCGCATATCGGAAAGCATGTTCTGTGCCAGCGTATTGGGCGGCAAGGATGCGTGCACCTTCGATTCGGGCGGTCCGCTGGTCTACGAGACGCCCCAAAAGCAGAAACAACTCTGCGGCATCGTCTCCTTTGGCATTAGCTGCGCCAGTCCCAAGTACCCGGGCGTCTACACCGATGTCAACTATGTTAAGCCATTTATCCTAAGTGCTATAAAAGCCCTTGACGGATAACCCCACAAATATTTGCATACATTTCTTAGATAAAATAAAGAACAGCTGCCTCATATCGGATGCGGTAACTCATGAAATTCCTTTTAGCAAATCAAATTCGTTTCAAGCTATTGAGTATTTTAAAAAACATTAGAGGAACTTATACTAGAAGTTTAGAAATTTTTGTAGAATTGCCCATAGCTACATCCAATATATTTATGTAGTAAGCTTGGATTAAGTTTAAGATTAATTCTAGTAAAACAAGTAAGAATGTTACAGTCGGGTGTAACCGACTGCGCAAAAACAGTCTAAAATTGTCTTAATTATTATTGTTGTTTAGGAAAAATATCGATTTTATGATCGATATTTTTTAATTCGATCTTAAGAGCAAGTCATTCGAAAAGTGCGCAACATTTTAACATAATATATGCATATCAATGGGTAAAATGTTGAGGAATCAACGAGAAGTCTGTTGACTTATGAAACCTATATATCCTATAAATATGTATAAATATACCCATTAAATGACTTAGAAGTTTGGGCTTTTTAAATACCCACAAGACTTTCTAAATCTTATAACACAAAGTCTAAATTTTGGGGTATGTTTGAAGGCTGAAAAGAATATCAGAAAAATGAATATTTATTTATTTATATAAAAACTAATCAGCAAAAATATCTTTCATTTAGATTTACTAAAGAAAATTTAAAGAATAGCAAATATCTGTTTAATCAGATAGTTCAAAACTTTAATGCGAGTGACCCAATTTAATTTAATTTAAAGCAGGAATTGCTGATTTTGTCGCAAAACACGCAATGGGACAACATTTTGTGCTTTAATTGTTGTCATTATTTGCATCTTTCCCCCACTCCCCTCCCTTCCCTTCCCTTCCCTTCCCTTCGCTTTTGGTTATTGCGTGCAGCGACAGCTCCTTGCTGATCATTGGCTGATTCCAATAATTGATTGTGCTGTAGCTTCCCAGTCCGGTTCTCGCCCCGAGGGCACAATTTTCGAACTTTTACTTTAGCCCTCAGACGGCCTGGCAAATAAAAAATTTAAATTAGCCCCAGACCAAAGGGACGTTTTGGACGGGGCTTCTAAGGACGTATCAAAATTTATGTGGCCCGAAATTGTTGCATGACTGACGGCCTTTCGTCTTTTGGTCAGCTTCGAATTCGAATTAGTTTAATAATACAATTAATTGTTATTTATAGCTTCCTCTCTCCGTTCTCCAAACCGATATATAAAAAATTTCTATTGCGGGAATAGCCCAAATGCTGAGACTTAAATGGTATTTTACAGCACGCAACACAATTTCAGTCAGCTTTTAACTGTTGTTTACCAGTCTGAAAAACTGCGACATAATGATGCGAGTTTGGCATCTAAAGATATCTTTAGACTTAGTTTGCAAAAGGCATTCCATTGTTGGACAGCAGACTTTGTTAGTCAGATTTAAATATACCTTTGAATTAAATTTGAATTAAAAAAAAGGATTTGCCTAGATGGAACTTTTAGATAGTTCTTAACAGAGTTTTATTTTTTGATATAGGCAATGTTTTTCACTCGGTATAAGCAGAGTTTATCAGAGTTTACACCTGAAATAGCAAGTTTTAAAATTAAATTTACGTTTTTAATAAGTTTTTAAACATTCGTTGAATTCTTTTGTTTCCTGACATTTTTTGATTCTCATCTCACAGAAATTATACGTTTATGGTAATATTAATTTTCCATTTTTTATATAAATTAATTTCTAATATTTTCAATTTTAAAATAAAAATTTATTTTGTAGAATATATATTATAAATTAAATGTGCAAATTCTCACATGAACTCTATGAAATGATTTATAAATTTTTACTGTACTTTTAATTTGCTTTTAATTTTTATTTTTTATAGTTTTTGCATTCATTTTTTGGGCTAATATCTTTACTGTATATCAGAGAGTACGCTGTATGTTCTTTAGGTCTATAAAATTTCCCGTTTTGACCAATTGTCAAGCTGTATTTAAGTCCCTAAAGAGGTGCCAGCTGCACTGCAGGGAGTCCGGCAGGGTGTCCGGCAGGGTGTCCGGCAGGGCGTCAACTTCAGACAACATAAATAAATATGCGTGTAGACGACAGTTTTGCGGCCTGCGTCTGTCACAAAGTGTTGTTGGCTTCTTCTTCTTCTTCTTGTTGCCTCCGAGTTGGCATTAAGTTTATTTATCTGCTTTTAAATGGCAACTTCGTTGGCTGGGTTATAACTCCCGGTGTCATGTAATGCGCACCAGAAACAAAGCCAACATAATGTAACAGGCGCAATAACCAGAAGAATGGGTTAGGGGTAGGGGGGGGGGGGGGGGGGGGGGGGGGGGAGGGGGGGGGTCGGTGCCCCCCGCGCCACCACCCAC
>SCDY01001715.1:0-23869 GCA_004143825.1 Drosophila micromelanica
TGGGGTCGGAGATGCTTCCTTCTGCCTGTTACATACATTTGCACAAAACCATTATACCCTTTTTACCCATTTTCAATGGGTTCAGGGTATAAAAATATAATGTAATAAAGAATATATCTTGCGAAGAATTAATATGAAGAAATTCATAAGTCAAAACATGCACAATTCAAAGAATATTTGAAATCATATTAGAGAAAAGCTCGTCGAAAAGAGAAAATTTTGTAAACAAAAAATTCGTATTAAAAAAGAATTAGATGTAATAACCTTTGACAAAAAAACGAAAATTTATATATATAGAAAAAAAAAATTCACACAAATATACATATATATGATTTCCTTTGTCAGCTAGTATGTCAGACTGTCAGTCTGTCTGTCTGTCAGTCAAGCACGCTTCACGCCAACAGGTCTCTAATTTCGGCTCACGCTGTTGCTGCTTTGCGTGTCATCAAAAGGATGAATGAATGAAATGAATGTTAGTGTGTCTGAACGCTTGGCAACCCCCACCTACCCGACCGAGCACGCTCTCCAGAGAGTTGTGCGCTTTGTGCGCGCTAATAGATTTTCTATTACCTACATAGGGCAGCACACACACACACAACACACACACACACACGCACACACACACCCCTCCCGTTCACACGCATGACCGAATTTTCATTTTACGCTGCCTCAACAGCGAAATCCCAACGGCATCGGCATCAGACAAAATTATTATTATTATCATTATTAAAGGAGTCGATGCCAAATCAGAGCTGCCCAAATGCGTATCTAATCTCACCCCAACCCTCCCCTCCCACGCTCCCCCCGCCGCCCCCCTCGACGACCGCAACGGTGACCGCAGCGGGCGGCATTTTCTGTTGCACATGTCAATATTAGATTTAAGATTTTGGGCGAAAGTTAAATGGGTTAAAGCCAAGCAGCAGGCGACGACAATGATATAAGCGGCAGAAGGACGAGCAGAAGGACGAACAGGAGCAGCAGCAGCGGGAAAAGGAACAAGAGCGGGAACAGGAACAGGAACAGGAACAGGAGCGGGGGCACGTGCAGAATACACTTGTGCAGCAGTTGCAATTTACAAGACAGTTGGCCCAAACATACACGCAGCGAGAATTTCAAAATATTCGAAATAACTATTATATTATAGACTATTCAATATATAATGTATGTATATAATTAAACACACCCGAAGTGAAAATTCAATTAGAACTTGTTACGTTTGCGACATTTAAATTTTCCGAATTCTCTCTAAATATATTCGAAATTAATATTATACTATATATTGTTGAATATATAATATATATAACATATTTATATATTTAAACTAGTAAGGGTTTTTCATTCACATTAATATTATATTATAATTAAATTAATATTATATTATACACTAAACAGCCATATTGGTATATGCTATATTTTTTCTAAATTATAAATAAATATTAAAAGCAATGTCAACCATATAAAAACAAAATATATGTCCTGCTTTTTATTTCTGTGTTCATAATAAAAATATATTATTAAGAAATATTTTATAAAAATAGTATTAAGTTTTAGCCTGACTTTAGAGAGAGTATTTCATATATTTTATTCAAATGATTTGTGGATAATACATTTTTGTAATATTATTTCTCTGAGTGTAGAACAAGTGCGTTGCTGGGCGGGCTGGGCGTGGCAAGGCTGGGCGATTGCTTATTGAAAGACATTGTAATTAAATAAATGTTTCTGCAGCCGCAGGCACGAGCATAATCAGAATCAGGAGCAGGAGCAGCAACAGCAACAGGAGCTGGAGCATCCTTGGCAGTCTCAGTCACCATGTCAACCGGAGCCGCATCCGTGGCAAGGGTGAGGCACATGGCAAAAGGCGTGCGGGGGTCGGGCGAGGGGGAATGGGAGGGGGAGGGGGAGGGGGAGGGTCCGGCCTTGTGCACATTGTGGCCGCAAGCGAATTGCACTTATCCGGGATTAGTAAAAATGCCACATTAAACTGCGTAAACAATGTAAAAATAAATAATACACCAACAAAAAAAAAAAAAAAACAAACTTGATAATTGTTACAAAAGTTATAAAAGCACGCAAGGAATAAATTAATTTTTTAGACAAGCTTGCAAATTGTCACATTTTTTATTTAATTAAGTCGTAAATAAATAAGTAAATTAAATAAGTAAATTGAATTCAGGAAACATGAAATGCAGTACAAAATTTTAAGAAAATCTGATTATTCGTTAAATGAGCCAAATAAATTTAAATAAATTTCACGAACTTAAAAATAAAACGAATTTTAAATGCAAAATATAGTGTTTCTGTACTGGAAATTCTATAAAATTTAAATTTCTGTGATTCTATAAAATAACCGTTTCAAAATTTATGATTAGATTTTACATCTTGCAGTTGACGTTTGCGAGGAGCTACTGTATCCGAAGCGAGGCCTAGGAACATTTCGGGCCTCGCCTTCAGGTTTGGTTCGTGTTGTTGGTTCTGGTTCACATTCCTGAACCCAGTTTATGGTTCGCACCGTGTTATATATAAAAAATATATGTAAATTTTTTCAACTACAAATAAATTAAATTCTTCAGATAGTGTATTGCTTTGCAATATATATATTTTTAAAAATCGATCCAGTTCAATTCAATTTTAAGACAATTTCTGGGATTTTGTTTCGGTTCGGTTCAATAAAACAAATTGAAATTTAAATTGAAACTCAAAGCGCCATCTACACAAAACAAATGCAGCAAGAGCACAGCGCCATCTAAGCGAGCAAAAATATATGCAGCTTTGCATAGCGGACGCGTTGCCAACCTAAGCGAACCATCGCTCAAACAAAACTATCGAAACACGCATTCGCAGCAACGCTGAGCGAAGGGAAAAAAACATCTGTGCATGTTTTGTTCTTGGCGCGCTTTTTTGCCACAACTGTGTTGCGTGTGTTTGTGAAAGGGCGAAGCAAAAAAAAAAACGAAAGAAAGGTGAAAAACGCAAACAACAGCAATTGCAAGCCGCATAAAAAACAAATTAACAAGTGTCGCAAGATGCCAGCCGGCATTGTGAAAACACCGAACGCGGTACGTGCAAAGGATGCGAACGCAACAAAATCGGCGGATCGCAATGGAAATGGCAGCGAAACTGGCAGCGGCGGCAAAAAGTTCGTCCAAACGCGGCTGCCCTTCAAGCTGATCACGCCCGTGGCGAGGGGCGGGGCGACCACAGCGGCAACCAGCGCCGCAGCGTCTGTAATTGTGGATTTGGACGCGGAGCCGGCGGGACAGGAGCTGCGCAAGCGCAAATTGTCGTACGGGGAAGCGGCGACGGAGACGGAGACGGAGATGAAGACGGACACGGACACGGAAACGGAGCAGCTGCGTCGCTCCAACAGCAAGGAGAACCTGAAGCTGGCGCAGCCCATAGCGGCCAGCAAGAAGGCGCGAACAGCGGACCAGGGCCTGGCCGAGGATGTCATTGAGCTGGACGACGACGACGATGTGGACGAGGACGAGCCGGAGGCGGAGCAGGAGAAGGAGAAGGAGAAGGAGGTGCTCGTGGCAGCAGCGAAGCGCGTGAGGAAAGTGAAGGAGAAGCCCGCAGAGAGTGCGCATCAGTCGGCGCCCGTACAAATCAAATTGCCGCTGGGCAACAAACGCGCCAAGCGCCGCAAATCCCTGAAAAAGGCGGAGGATGCGCCCGTGGCCAAGGTGAAGGTGACGCCGGCAACGGACGACTCCAGCGACGATATCGAAGCCATCGCCGAGAGCCTCAATCCCCAAAAGCGGCCCAAAGTGATCGAAGTGGCCGAAAAGAAGCTGGAGCCGGAGCCGGAGCCGGAGCTGGAGCGGGATGTGCAGGCGAAAGAGGAAGACGAGGACGCGATGGATGTGGACTCGGATGTGGCGCTGCTGGACAGCAGCGACAGCGATCAAAAGGCTGAGCAAGCGAAGGAGCAGCAAGAGGATGAGTCTATGCTGGAAGATGACAAGCCGGAGAAGGCGGATGTGCAGGAGCACAAGTCCGGTGGTGCGGCAGAGAAGCTGCAGAATTTGACGCCCAAGCAGCAGAGACTGCTGGAGCAGCGACGCAAGGCGCGCGAGGAGAAGGAGCGCAAGCTGCAGGAGGAGCGTCGCCTCAAGCAGCTGGAGAAGGAGCAGCGCGAGCAGCTGAAGAAAACCGAACGGGAGCAGAAGGAGGAGCAGCGGCGCAAGGAGCGCGAGGACAAGGAGGAGCTGCGGCGCAAGGAGCGCGAGGACAAGGAGGAGCTGCGGCGCAAGGAGCGCGAGGAGAAGGAGCGCAAGCGCCAGGCGGATGTGGACACCAAGAACGAGGAGAAGCGCAAACGGAACGAGGCACGGGAGGAGGCGCAGCGCAAAAAGGACGACGAGCGTCGCCGCAAGGAGCTGGAGAAGGAGGAGGCCGAACAGAAAAAGAAACGCGCCGCCGAATCCTTCACCAAGTTCTTTGTGCCCAAGCAACCGAAACAACCCGTCGCCGGGATGCCCGATCACGAGCAGAACAGCTGCGACAGCGGCCCCAGCCAGAGTGGCAGCCAGACGCTCGCCTTTCGCCCGTTCCAGGTGAAGGACGACATGATCCTGGCGCCCGTCATCCGCGCCACACTCGGCCACGAGACGCGCCAACAGCTGGACACCCTCTTCCACGACCAAGCCGAGCAGGCACAGCTCGATGTCAGCTTGGAACGGGAGCAGCTCTACGTCGGCCAGCTGACGCTGGGCAGGCACAAGCCGCTGCGCAGCAAGCGCGACATCCGCCTGCAGAGATGCACCAAGGATGAGGAGGATGACGACGATGTACAGGTGATCGGTAAGTGACCAGCTCCAGCCAGCAAGCATTGTTGGTCAGATTCGAATACACTCTCTTCCGCCCGCAGATGAACTGGCCAACGCGGGCACGCCCATCCTGGAGGAGCGGCCCAAGCAGCTGCCCTGGACGCGCGCCAAGTACTTGCACTTTGCGGACAACCGACGTCCGCCGTACTACGGCACCTGGCGCAAGCGCAGCCAGCTGATCAGCGCACGCCGCCCCCTGGGCCAGGATAAGGTGAGTCCTGCGCAATCCCGAACTGTAAATTGGGTTTGGCAATGCCCCTTCATCTATCTAGAGCCTTGTATTTGGCATATCCCCGCATTAGATAAAGTATTCAGATAATCGATTACCGATTATCTCCCTCAGTTTTAAAGGTAGACACCTACAACTTTACAATTTTAGACAGTTTGCTGACGACCTTCTCTCTCTTTTTTATGCATAAACAAATTTTTCAGTTTCAGTTTCAAAGTTAAATGCATTCAACATTTTCAGACAGATTACTGACGACCTTATATATATGTATATTACCTCGTAAAATACGAACAATACAAAATCTATTTTGTTTCCTGCAGAGTTACTTTGACTACGAGGTGGACTCCGATTGCGAATGGGAGGAGGAGGAGCCGGGCGAGTCGCTGAGCGCCAGTGAGGATGAGAAGGAGCGCGAATCGGAGGAGGAGTCCGAGGAGGAGTACAACGAATGGTTCGTGCCCCACGGCCATCTCAGCGACGAGGAGCTGCAAAACGATGGCGAGCTCGAGGATGGGAACACACGTGAGGCGCAGAAGGCCAAGCTGCAGGTGCTGCAGCAGGAGTTCGCCCAGGAAATGAAGAAGCAGACCAAGAAGATCAAGCCCCGCCTGCTGGGCCCCGTTTGGCTGGACGAGGACGGCAACAAGTCACAGCTCTGTCCGGCCGTCTTCATTCAGACGATCGACATGTACGGCGCCTGGCAGCTGCAGCCGCTCACATTATCGCCGCCCCCGGAGCCGCTGTACGAGGAGGAGCCGCCCGAGGAGGTGAAACTGAAGCCGACCACATTGCAGCTGGACGAACAGCTGCTGCAGCAGCTGGTCCGTCTGATTCACGGTAATAGAAATGCCAAAGTGTTCCTCATCGCGGAGTATCTGGAGTTCCTGAAGCGTCACATCGGCGAGGAGGCACAGGCGACTCTCCTGTTGCCGTCGAAGACGCTGCTGCGCGAGAAATTCGACGAGCTGGCCAGCTGGCGGCCCGTCGAGGTGGCCAGCAGTGGTGCCGACGCCAAAAAGTCGAAGAAGCCCAAGAAGCGCCTCTGCTGGGTGGTCAGTGCGGACATGCTGCACAAGTACCACCTGGACGAGCTGACGCTGCAGAACCAATGGCAGTACACGCTCACGCCCAAGATCAGCAAAGCAGACACATCGCTAAGCGAGGCCACGGAGGCGTCCGAGGCCGGCGGCACGCCCAGGCCGGACAACAGCAGCAAGCCGGAAGAGGCGACGCCCGCCACGCCCACGCCCACGACCACGACCACGCCTGCGGCCAAGAAGCGCGGCACGCTGCTGATGTCCGTGCCGCGGGATCAGCAGTTCCATGTGGCCACCAAGAATGCGCTCATTAGCCAGTTTCTGCGCAAGCCCAACGACGAGAAGGAGAAGAAGAAGACGCCAGCTAGCAGCAACAGCGAGGATGTTGTCCTGCTCTCGGATTAGTCTCGTCTTCCAACTAACCCTAAACTTAACTATATATTTTCTGTCGCACTCTTTACGTAGCCTCTAAGTTCGTCTAGCCGTAGTGTTCACTGTACTAATAGCCGTGTCACGATAATCCCCGGTAATCCAACTAACGCAATATCCATCCACTTGCCTTGGGCGATTATCTAACGGTTCAGTTCATCGATTTATAAAAAATACAATCATATTTACTTTTTTTTCGCTCTAAATGTACTTTTATCACAAATAAACTTTGTTTATTATTTATATGTAAATCGTATAAAGTTGGAATTGTTTTTTTGAAATTTTCAGATGTCGCTAACTGCAGGCGTGGCCATACGATTAAATCTATATATTTAATGGGTGGGTAATTCTCAAAAATCGCACAATTTTGAAGCTAAACCTTCAAATATCGAGCCGTACAGTTTATCCTCATGTTAACTATCGTTTAATAATCTTATTATGAAGATTAGAAAATAAAAAATATTGGATTGTTAAAAATCCTTTAAATCAAGAAGAAGAAAAGATAATATAAACCATTTGATTTTTAAGTTTCAATATAAATCCGACTACTTCTATAATCTATTATGTGTTTTTAATAGTATTTTATACTATCTGCAAATTTAAATATTTAAACACAAATATATATATATTTTTTTTTATTTATTTTTTGCATTCTTTTAAATTAATTTAAATATTAAATATACATTTACTTATGATGACCGGCAAAAAAGATTGCTGAAAAGATACACGAGTTTATTGTTTGCGTATTTACTTATAAAATTTTACTATCGTTGTTGTTGTTGGTGTGTGTATGATCATATTTAAAAAAAACGTGATTATTTGAAATTTGACTTAGCCATACTAAGATTCATTTTATTGCTATGGTAATCGTTGTTGTTGTTATTGTTATCTGTTGTCTATTGGTTGCCTGTTTAACCCATGTAACCCTTAGTCCAGCCCACCCAAAACCCCCCAACCCAATTAATACTCCCCTTCCCACGTAATCCCCAGTTTAACTTTATCTTTTTTTTTTTTCGAGACGTATCATTTCGTGCGCTATCTACATTCGATCGTCATTCGATCGGAACTGATCGTTGAAATTAATATTTTTGAAATAATAATCACAATTTGAAGGCGATGCGATTCGAAATGATGATGTACGACATACACATAAAGTACATACATACAAACTATAGTTACAGACGGATCGCACATGTATCAGTTAACATATATGTGTACCGTTATATTATATATAATAAGGCAAATATGTCGAGGGTCAAGTTGTTCAGAAAGTTGAATCTATAAAAACAAATCAAAAAAACTTTTGTATATTACTATATATATAGTTTCAATGCGTGTGTGTGTGTGTGTGTGTGTATTGTCTTAAAAACCAGTCCATTTATAGGTGTGTATGAAAAATTGTGCTCGGCATTGTGCGAGCGAGCGAGAGAGAGAGAAAGAGATGGAGAGAGAATGGGAGCGCGTGCTTAGCAAAAAATTAAAAATGATTCAATTCAAATGAAAACACACGAACGATTAATTAAGTACTTAAATTTTAAGTTCAAGTCATTTACAAGTCAAATATTAAACTTTTTTTTTGTTTTTGATTTTGTTTTCTTTTTGTTGTCAATTGATGTGGGTGTGTTAAGCGTTTTCTTATTGTTGTTGTTGTTTATTTCATTTTTTTGGTCGCCATGTCTTTTTAGGATCCGAAATCTTCCCCCACCACGTTCACATCATCTACATCCGCACTCCCCTCCTCGTCCGGATCCACGTCGCTGGCACGTCAGGGCAACAGCAAAGGCTTGAAGTAGGCCCGACAGAAGATTGTGGATGCGGATGGGGGCAGGTCCTGATTGCGATAGAACATATTGCACTCGCGTTCCGTTAGCTTATCGAATACGGCCGCATATTCGCGATGGAATGTGGCCAGATCGACATTGGCCAGGCCAATGGCCGTTAGCGCCAAAAAGAGTATATCCCGATAGAACGAGTGCGAGCGATCCACGCCATTATTCTTCAGCTTGTGGCGCTCGTTGGCCAAACGTTTCAGCGGCGTCGCCAGATCGTTGCAGCGTATCGCCGAAATGATTTGCTGAATGACACTGCAACAAAACAAATGCATGTGAATACAAATGAATAAAATTTAGCAACAACATCGACTAGCCAAAGAATTAAAGTTTATAGAAACTTTAAAAATATATATTTCGACTTAATCATTTGCCAATTTGCCAAAAAATATTTGTGCAAATTTAAAACAGGTCGTCAAAAATCTGCCTAAAAAAGTTTCATGTCTTACTTTGAATTTTTGTTCAAATTGCTTAGATTGCGACACAAATTGCGTTTATACGGATAGACAGCAGGACGGACATGGCAAAAACCCCAATATAACCTTTTTATACAAGTACTAATAACACAATAGAACCAAGGCTTTAAGCCGAAACAAAACAGCAATAAAATTTATAAATTTTAAAAGAAGAAATACCAAGATACCCTTAAAACTAAGAATCTAGTTTGCTGACCGATATAATGTATATATGCACTGAGTCCCTTAAATTTATGATAATTTTGCCGAACACAATTTTGATACCTTTTTTATGACTGTAGACCACCTTTTTTATTATATTTACTTTCTCGATTGTTGCCCATTTTCTGATCAATTATATATTTAATGTCAATTTTGACATATATGAACTCTACGCTCTAAATCCTAATTAATCCCTTAATACGCTCTAAATCTTAATTAATCCTTTAATTAAACCTATACATGTCTAACTATTATATTTAAAGATATAAACAAATATGTGCATTTGCTTCAATACAAAAAGGTTCTCACTTCTTGCTGAGCTGTGCCTGATCGGTGAGCAGAGCCTTGATCAATGGACTTGTGGACTGCGTCTCCCGATAGAGAATGTACATGGGCGAACCGCTGGCTTCGCTGTGCAAATGTAGATTATCCCACAGGCACTGTATGTGCACGGTCTTGACCTTGGTCAACGGATCCAGTTGCTCCTCATCGCTCTGCGGTGAATTGAATTTAAAATTTAATTGGATGTCTCAAGAATTGAAATTTAATTGTTTTTGTTGTGCTCACCGTTGGCGGCAGGCAGAGTTCGGGCAGGTGCGTCTTGCCCTCGATGCGCTCCATGAGCCACAATAGGTTCCAATAGATGATGGGATGCTCCTCGACAAAGTTGGGCTTGATGAGCGCCATGTCGCCCTCTTGGGTGAGTATGTTCTCCAGCTCTTTGCGCAACACCAGCGGATTCAGATACGGCACCGTCAGGCTTGACTTGTCGGCTGCCACGCCCTCATCTTGATTCTCCGACTCGTTGGCCTCCAAACGGGTGATCTGAACGCTGAGAAAGGGCACCGTCAGCTTGTTGCATGCATGGCATGTGGTATTCAAATTTGAATCCTCCGCCGACCAGCCGCTCATGATCTCCTCATCATAGATCAGCACCGAGCAGTTGTGACACTGCGAACAGGTCGTCAACTGGATGAGCACATCGCATTCGGTTTCTGCGCCAGCCTGCACATTAACGGTCAACCCGATCAGTTGGTATATATATATATATATATATATCTTTTTGGGTTAGTTCACTCACCTCGCTTGTGGGACTGTACAGATTGTCGGGCAGTGCGGGGAAGGCGTGCATATGCATCGCCGCATTGGAGCTATTCTCGCCCAGCGGCACCAGATTGTTGTAGCTGGATTTGCGCGACTCGCTCAGCCGGCCCCATGGATCCAGATCGCTGGAGACCCGACGCAATTTGCCCTCATCGGTGCCGCCAGCTGCGTCGTGGTCCTCGCCGCCGGCAACCGCCTCCTGCTGATGATGATGATGGTGCGGCAGATGATGATGGTGCGTATGATGGTGATACAGATGATGATGATGCAGGTTAAAGTTCGGCTGATGACCATTGTTCGTCTTCACCGGCGTCGAATTGGCCGATATGGCGCCCTTGATCTCATCAAATTTACGCGTCAGCGAATTGGCCGCAAACTTAATGCTGCTCAGGCTGCCCTGGATCAGCTCATTGGACTTCTTGCTCGTCAGGCTGGGGCTGTTAGGGGAGCAAAAGTTTTGACAAGTACTGTGGTTACATCGTTCACAGGCTGTGCATTATAAAACGAACTGTCTTTATATGTACAAGTTAAATGAGTAAAGTGCCAACAACAACAACAACAATTAACAAATAAATCGCAGCAGCTAAAGATTCCATCTGCACATATTAAAAAAAATCTTTGATCAAAAATCATGCTAACTCATGGTCCCCAACTCCCATACTTCAAACCCCCATAACTTTGTCAAAACTGAACCGATTTTCATGATCCATGACATTTTGATCATGTTTTGACCTCTGAATTGATTCTGCATCAAAGTTTTTAACATATTTAAAAAATTTTTTTTTGGTATGTTTTGGAAAATATCATGTACTCTCCCCTTGGTTATTTTCGAAAAAAATTTTTTTCCAAAATTTAAAAATGCGAATTTTTGTTTTTAATTGATTGTGGGTGCCAAAACTAGCATAAAAACAACATTAAAGCTGATTTTGAGGGGGTCAAATTTTTGGTCAAAAATCATGCTGTGATCTTATAGAATCTTTAGCTGCTGTGCTGCTTACACATGTGCACACAGATAGAGAAAGATAGAGATGTAGAGAGAGATAGTGAGAGAGTGAGTGAGTGAGCGAGAAAGAGCGAATTTTGGGTGGTTCTGTGGGTTTTGGCGAAACTGAGTTCAATGTGAATGTTGTTTCTTTTTGTGATTTTGTGAAAGTTCTTTACGATCAATGTGTGTGTGTTGTGCCTGTTTGTGTGTATGTGTGTGGCGTGTGTCAAACCTTGAATTGCCCGCCACCAACAACAACAACATCGAGAATAACAACGCCGACGACCAATTTGAGAGAATAAAGAGAACCCAACAATAGAATCGGGTGGTGCTGCAACTGATCCAACAAGGAACTCAAGTGGAATATAAATATTTTGTAAATGTTTCGTGTACAAAAGCAAATGCTGCGCAAAACATAATCTCCACATTGCCAAGCCTTTACAATTTCCAGTATTTATGCAAGAATTTGTTAAACCAATTACCTCAGCAATTGTTTTTTAGATTTAAATATTATAATTTACTAACATTTTTTGCAATATAAATATTTGTTTTTTCAAATTAAATTTTTTAATTAAACTACAACATTTGAATTTTGTAGAGTTGAATAAAGCTCATTGATTAAATATAATATTTCAATAAATAATTTAAAAAACATACATACATGTATATTTATAATTGTTGTAATTGGAATTACTTAAAATTGTAATATAACTTTTCAATTAATACAGTTTCAAAACTGTAATATTATTTTTTGAAATTTGAAATGCAATTCGATAAATCAGTTGTGTTCTTTTAAGTTTTTGATGGTAATTAGACAAAGAAGTATATTGTCAAAAAGTAACTATGCTCGTCAAAATATGAAGCTTAAAAATAATTTATTATATTATTAAATAATTATTAAAAATGTAATTTGCAAAGGTGTGGCAATTGAAGGTAATTCAAGTACATTGCTTAATGAATTCAGTTAAGAGATATTTAAAATACCCACGCAGCATTTGCAAAGTGTGTGTGTGTTTGTGTTTGAGAGCGTGTGTATTTTTTAAGAGCTTTTCTGTCTGACTTACCTTATGCTTGATATATTTTCTATTATATTGGCGGGCAATTTCAAGTCTTTCTTAAGGGACAATCGTGCGGGTGAATAACGTCTACGGTTAAGAAAAAAAATAACAAAACGTTGCACAGAAACGAATTGGAGCGATTCAGAGAGTTTTCATATATAAAGATACGAGACAAAAACAAAAATAAATAAAAAAAATATATAGGATAAATACTAAAAAAAAAGAAAAATTGCAGTCGGACTGCGTGTGCATGTGTGTGCGTGTGTGTTTGTGTGGAATATATATATAAATATATATATATATATGAAAATTGTATGCAAGTGAATGCGATTAGCGAATGTCACACAATTATTTGGTTTTATGAAACAACAAGTCGCTTGCTGCCTTGTTTCTTTTTTGGTGGCGACTTAGTTACCCGAATGTGAACTTCAGCGAGGAGCCAATGTTGGCCAGACTATGGGTGACACCGCTGCTGGCCACCGGCATCGTCTCCGATCGGTGCATGCTCTTCCCAATCTGTGTCGATTCGTCAAAGGTGGCGCTGCGCTGGCCCCGAAACAGGATCGGCTTGTCGCTGTACATGTTGCTATTGAGAGCTGTTGTCGTTGCTGTTGTTATTGTTGTCATTTCTGCCTGTGCCTGCGGCTGTTGTGTGGGCGTGGCATCCTCCTCATTTAGGGCGCCCAGCGGATCGTTTTGTGTAACCGGCGTGCGTGGCGAAATTCTGCCCAAGAAAATGACAATTTAATTAAAATGTAAATCGATTGGAAAAATCAAGTTGTCAACTGACTTTGTGGGGCTTTGGACGCGCTGTCTGGCCCGATGTGCGGCCACATGCTCGTCGAGCTCATCGTGATCATCCCGATCCTCGTCCTCGTCCACATCCACGTCCAGATCATAGTCACCGCCTGCGAATTGCATTTCCTGTTTGGCCTTTTGCGGTGTCGCCGGCGCCGATTGTTCACCACCGCTCTCGACCCGTTCGTGCTCGTCCTCATCCACATCGTCGTCGTCGTCGTCGTCGTCGTCGTCCTCGCCATCGCCAATGCTCATGATTTGCTTGCGCGGCTTGCTCAGCAGCTGCGCATCGCCGCCATAGGTGGGCGTATGGGCGGAACTGCCGTTGGCGCTATTGGTGCCCGATTCGCCGCTGATCAGGAGACCGGCGCTGTTCACCACATCGCCGGTGGGCAGAGCATCGGGCGCACCGCCCGCCACCGTTTGCCGCACAATGCTGCCCAGCTTGTTGCGCAGCCTGTCGAAGGCGGCAAAATCGAGCAGACCGCCGCCGCCGCCGCCACCCTCGCCGGAGCTGGCCAGGCTGCTGCGCGACTGGCCGTCCACCATTTCCAGTGTGCTCAGATTGTGATCATGCGACGAGCTAAGCGACTTGCACACCTTGGAGGCAGCGCGACGTTTGCCGGCACGGCGAAAGTGGGCGGCGCCTATCACCACATTCTTAATGCGATTCCAGCGGATCTGGCTGAGCGTGGTGCTGTCGCTGGGCCACTGGGATTCCAGAACGCAGCGATTGTAGAAGCCGTAGGTGAGCGCATTTGGCTGCACACCAGATCGCTTCATCAGATAGTGGAGCCGCACCGCCAGCACAGGTAGATTGTGTATGCCACAGAGCTGCATCATGATGCGATAGCAGAACTCATCGCAGGTGATCTTCAGTTTACTGGCGCGCACCAACACATCGTAGGCGGCGCGCAATATGTCGTGCTCCTTGCCTGCATGCCGTGTATCCATCACCATCGAGGGCAGTATCAGAAAGTACAGCGAATAGCATGTGGCCAGCAGATACTTGGACCACGCCTCCGGATGCTGCTGACAGCGGCTGGCCATCTTCTGCGATAGCTTCACCTCGTGCTTGGTGCGGCGCGCTATCGGTGAGCCCGGCGACAGCGAGGCGTTCAGCTGTAGCTGCAGGAACTGCGAGATCGCCGTCTTTCTGTTGCTCTGTAACAGTTCCGGCTGCAGGGTGAAGTTCTTATAGCTGTAGTTGGCAGTGCCGCCGGCCGTGGCCGAAACGCTGTCCGGCGGAAAAATATACTTGGTGCGCTCGCTGCTCTGGCCCGTGTCCCAGTCGACCAGATGCAGCTGGGCGGGCGTCTCATCGTAGCCGCCCACCTTCTCGGCGCACTCATCAAAGAAGCTCAGCCCGTGATCGCCGTCGGACACAAAGCTGCGCTCCTCAATGAATCGAATGAACATCTGGGTTTTCATCAGCAGCTCAAAGAATTTCTGGTGGGACTGTAAAAGAGAATTAAATATGTTATCTTAATCAAAATGTCTGAAACATAACTTTAAATTGCGTAAAATATGTAATAATAAAGCATAATAATAAAGCAATTTATTATACATCTTTGTTTTTCCACGAATCCCATTAATCTTAATTCTGTATATTTTTTTATTGCTGCAATTTAAAATATGAGATCACAAAGTGTGAGTCACGTTTTCGCCTTTAATTGCTTCGAACTTTTGATTAAATGATTCCATGAAGTAAACAAACTCAATCAAATGAACGAATCAACAAAAATAAAGCAAATACGAACACAACGAATATAAATGCCATTAAAAGGCAAAACATTTTTGGAAAATAAGAAAATATGGCGCACTTATTAAAGATTGAGTACCCTTACATATGGATTTTATATATGTATATTTTATATTATATAGTGTTTTGATGCTGATCATTTATAAGAGCAAAATAAAGCTTATATTTGAAAAATGTTATCAAAATATTATTTGAAAATTAAAGATTAACATAAAAGAAAAATGTTGTTGATTTTGTGTTCAACCTATTCTTTATTTCTACAATATCTATTAACTTTGTGTTCCGTTCGAATGTTTGAATTTTTTTTTTAACAAATAATATTATTTTATCTCTTTGCTGACTGATTCGGTTTATACTAAATATAAAAAAAATTCCGTGTTCGAGCCTTTAAGGTATACAATATTTGCCTTTGCAAACGAAAACATTTCACTAAAGCGTTACAAAATATATAATTTTTATTTCTAAAAGATCTAAAAAAAACTGAGACATATATAAAAATCATGAAACTTGACAGCGATAACTTTTCATTAAATATCACTTAGCAAGCAATGTTTTGAACAATACTCAATCAGTGCTGCCAAGTAATAAATTCATATGTGCCTATATACTATTATATATATTAATATAGGCATTATATAATGTATGCATTAAATATGCATATATATATATATATTAATAAAAAATATGATACTTATAGAAGGCAACCAGTTAAGGGAATTTAAGATTCACCACGAAATCTGTGACACATTCAAGGGAATCAGCGGCGAATCCACAAAGCAGCAAGTGGTTTAAACCGCCTGCTGATTTCCTCATCGGATCGCTGCCCGCGGCTGACGTCAGCCGAGGAATGCGATTTTCGTTTGAGATAAAAATAGATTCAACAATGTATGTTGGATGGCAGCTAGGAAAACAACAGAAACACAAACAACAACAAAGTCAAATAAGCCAAACTAAATTAAATTAGCCAATTATCTGGATAATACCCTGCTACTCCCCGACATACGCTTACCTTATCACGCGAACGCAGAAAAGCCTTTAGCTGAAATAAGGCACTTGGATCCGTGGCGCCAACGGAGGGCGCCTTTGATATGGGCACCAAGTAGTCACGATAGCCGCGCAATATGGACGCCATGAATAGCAGAAACGCCTCCTGTATGCGCTGCTCCAGCACCAGCTACAAAAAAAAAGACAAATGTGAATTGACAAGAGAAGATTCCAAGATTCAATTTAAATTACCTCACGCTTGCGTTTGCGTATGTCACGATCCAAGCTATTGGTGGAGTCATAGCCAAGCGGTTTGGCATTCTCCAGTTCGCTGAGCGTCTGGCGTAGCAGTCGGGCAGCCCGCTTGGGCAGCAGCTTGGTCGTCAAATGGCGCTGCGAGTCGCACAGCTGCAGCGGAGCGAGAAACGCGATGTTAGAGAAGAATCGCGGACAAGCGGGCAACGTGAAATACATACGCTGATGTTATTGGTGTCCAGATCGATGCAGGTGACATCTGTGGGCGGCTCGTACAGATCAAAGAAACGCGAATCGACGCCAATCAAATAAGGCAGCGGCGCATGCAGCACCTCAGCCAGGCCCAGCGGACACAGCGGTATATAAGGGCACTGCCACTTGAACGGAAACAGCAGCGAGACAATCGCCTCGGCGACAGCAGTCAACGTTGCAGGTCTGCAAACCGAGAGAGAGAAGGGTTACACGAGGTAATTGAGCAAAGAGAGAAATCTCACCTAAGTGAGTGTATGAGTATCTTTTGCTCGGTGAGCGCCAGGAGCAGCACGTGCAGGCAATTCTCGGTGCCCAGATTCTGGAGCAGCATGTGAAAGCCGGCGCCACTGCGCGGCAATGGCGAATCCTCTGGCTGTGTGAGCAATATGCGATCATTCGACTCGCTGGACAACTGCAGATGAATGCTTGGCGCCGGGAACGGCACCTCGTCCAGCAGCTGGGTAATGTAGCGTTCGACGGGTATCGGTATATTCACGCCATACAAGACCATGCGCTAAATGTGATGAGAAACTGTTTAGCGGGCGTCCGTTAATGCGATGGCGTTGCTTACGTGTAAATATTTCAGCCACTTGTCGAATGTGTCGCCAAAGGGATGATGCGACAACAGACAGATGGCCTTGATCATGTGCAGCGAGTGCTGCGATCCAAACTCCTCATCCCAGCCAAGCAGCTCGCGTTGATCCGCCGACAACTGCGATTCACTAGAACAAAAATCAAATGGGGAAAACGTTATTGAAACAGTTGGGAATCAACTTGTGGTTGTGCTCACTCGTAGTCTTCGTAGAAGGTTAGCGCCGAGCCGTAGACCTTGTAGGTGCCATCGCTAACGGTGAGCACAAATGTGCTGAATACGGGGCTGATCGGTTTGCGTTTCTCGGTGCCGTTGACATGCGGCCAGGCCTCCAGGCTGGCGCCCATCGGCAGGCAAAAGAGCGGCACGCTCGGGCACAATTTAAGTGGGAAATCGGTGTGATCAACGGTGGGATAGCGCAGTAAGATTTCTGGCTTGTAGCTAATGTGCTTGGGACGGTACATGGACTTCTTGTAGCACAAATATACATCGCTGCCCACATAGCCCTTGTTGAGCGTCTTGTAGATGAGACAGAAGGCATGCGGCGGTCGCTCCCCCTTGCTCTGGACAATCACGCACAGCTCGGTGACCACCAGCTCGTTGCAGGGCATCTCTGGACGGGCGCGTCGGTATGTGAGAAACGTTTTCGCCGACGAGTTATTCACATTGGCCACACGGCCGCCCGGCGTTTCGGCCACTATTTCCGCATCCGACATGATACGCTCGTGGCCATCGTACAGCACGCCTGGAGGAGGAGGGGTAAACGTAACGGAGCACTCAGAAATGGTTCAATTGGCTTTGCTGCTTTGCGACCACTTACCGATGTCCACTAGCGGCGGTCGATCCTTGCCGCGCCGAAAGTAGATATAACATTCGGTGGTGCGCACCGAGCCGTGATTCAGATTCGCGGGCAGACCTGTGGGCGTGTGCTCCAGCAGCTCATAGCCAGGGGGTATCTGTTCGCCCAGCAGCGGAAAGTAAACGCCAATGTCCGTGATCGGCTCAATTGTGTTTGCCGCCCGCAGGCGGCCGGAGTCATTGAATATGTTCTCCTGCAGCAGCTGGGGATATTCGGGCATTCCGGCAACCACAAAATAGTCCGCTATGCGCTTCTCCTCCATGTCTGATGTCTTGCGTGTGCGTTCGCGTCTAACTGCAAAGAAACGCCAACAGACGGCAACAATTAGATTAGATAAAATGGAAAAAAAAGAGAACGGAGACAGCGACAGGCACAAAGATAGGCGACTGTCCGCGACTCCCAAATCGGGAGCGGCGCAGCTGGCGCAAATCTTTGTTTACATTGCCGATGTCGCTGCTATCGCCGAATGTTGATTATAAATGCGCACCACAAGTCGAATGAAAATCAAAGTACTTATAAAAATAACTAAGCGACTTTGCTGGAATCTCGATACGAGCGACAACGTTGTTGACTTTGTTGTTGTTTTGTATTATGCTACGACCGCAGCTTACAACAAAAACAAGTTCCGCATGATGATTCAACGACGTTTCCGCTGCTGCTGCTGCTGCTGCCGCTGCTGTTACTGCTGCTGCTGATGTTGTTGCTGCTGCCGTTCAATGCCAGGCCTTTTGTTTGGCTGCTGCTGCTGATTTGGTTTTGGTTTTGTTTACAGGAATCGAAATCGGAATCGAAATCTGTTTCCGTTGCGGTCGTCCCAAACGGAGAGGCAGGCAAAACTTACAGTTCCGTTGTTGCAGCTGCTAATGATGCTGGCAGCGTCTTTAATTTCAGTTTCGAATTTTCGTCGTCGTTTTTGCAACTTCTTCACACTACGTTAATTTCCACACAGCGTTGCACAAACACAAACATACACACACACACACACACACACACACATACACAGGCACACATTCGCACGGACAAGACACGAAATCATACATACATATCGATATGTAGGCGGCGACATTCGCCCACTTGCACTTTGTCTTCTCACTCGGCGCCCTCAACTATCGCGCGTCTTTTGTTCAATTTGTTACGTCGCAGCTCGTTTAATGCATGCGAAATAGTAGTGTGTATTAAAAGCTAGGGTTGTTCATGTATCGTATGCAGCGCTTACATGCAGTTTCGATATTCAAATAGTGGTATCGATTAATTTTTGGTTGATTAACGCTCAATATGTTGCAGTAATTTATGTTAGAAATGCACAGAACAAATTGAAGATCGGATATATATAGAAATAATTTTTTTAAAATTTTGCCAACAATTTCATTGCCGTTTATGATGTAAATATCGGTACCTGGGCTCTCAAATTGTTTTCATTTCAGTTGCCAAAAATATGTGCACATTTACTTGTTTGCTTTTCTGAATAAATTAATAAAATAAACTGAACAATAAATTAATGTAACCACTGAGTATTTAGAATGATTCAGTAAATTGCAACAACAGTTGCCCGACAGCTGCGCCTGGCAAGTCAGCTTGTGCACAGCTGTTGGCCGATATATCAATAGGCAGTACTGTGTGGCCGATTATCGATAGTTTTGCGCGCGCAAACATAATTTTGAAATTTAATTTATATTTTATCTTATTGTTTATGTCTACTTTATTATTGCGCAAGTGTGTAGTGCCAGCTGTCAGTAATAGCGTAGGAACTATCCAACTCTTTTTATCGCGACCCAATTAGTAGGTTCTAATTGCATTAAAAGTGCTCTGCTCGATGGACACGCCAAGCAGAGCGTATCCGGCGGCCGCAACAACAATGGCGTCGCATGCAATAGACCTAATTATGCTTTTTACGGCTTGAAGCCAAAGCTGCTGTCTATTCTTTCCTAATTTACAATGGCCCAGTTTGCGGCCATTGAGTAAAAGTCATGAAACCGGGCAACTGTTTCATTCATAACTGCGACAGAGTTAAGTTTTCACTCAAGTTGCGCGAGTCGCGTCTCGATTTCTGCGCAGAGTCAGAGGCGTCACAAAGGGGGTACCTAGCGCTGGCAGTTATACAGCCGCCCCCCGTTGACAGCGACTCTGCTGCGCAGTTTGACTCGGTTTTTGTTTACAAATACGCCGTCGTGCTTTGAGCTCGTTCCTCAGTCCCATAGAGATTTGCATGCATTACACGCCTGTTGCGTGCGCCCGTTGGACGCCGCCTTAATGGATTTTTACCGCGATAGACCGGGTGCCATTTCTACTGGCGATAATCAAATTATACGGTTTACCCCAGCTGATTATCAGCGATGCCAATGCCATTTAATTTCATCTTAATCAACTGCACAGCCCGCCGTTGTTGTCCTTTCGTCCCAACTGGCCATTACAAAATAATAACATAACAAAGATTTATTTACAAATACTATAATAAAAATCAGAGCAAAAACAATTAACCAAGCAATTTGGACCAACAAATAAGATTAATTAAGAACAATGGACCCAACATTCAAATAGCAAATGGTAGACGCCCCGAATTTGGCATATTTGACAAAATTTGAATTTTTTTTGTTTCGAGACCATACTTTGCTTAACGAGAAAATACCCTGTAAATAGGTTTGCAAAATATATAAATGTGCCAAAAAGAGGAATTTTAAAATAAAAATTTTTTTTATTGCTCTTCATAAATAAAAGTTAATAAAAAATAGTATTTTGTTATATTTCATTTAACTCAACTAAATTTCTTTTAATAGTGGTCTAACCTGGGTTTCGAACCTACATATTCAATTTTCAGCTTCGAGGTATTCATAATTTACGAAATAAAACCGTCTGGTGTTCACCACAAAAACTCAATTTTCAAAAGATTTTTCCTTTGGGAAAAAAAGTCAAATTTAGTTAAAATGTTTAAGGCTTAAGAAACGCTCAGGTTTGCTTAAGATGTCTTAAACGAAACGATTTTTAATCAGACAATTTTGAATTTTTTATGTAATTAACTTTACAAATAAATTAGGAAGCTGCTCATTTTGTCGGGATGAAGGTCTTCCGATGTTTTTAACATGTAAGTTAATTTTGGAACACGTTCCATTGTTGTTGCCGTGTTCTTGTGTATTTGGAATATTGCCTGGAACACATTTCTTCCGAAAACTTATTAATCTTAATGCTTGCTTATTTTCCTGTGTTTCGTGTTAATTTTGCAACAAAATCACTCAAAGGATATCTTGAGTGAATGCGCGCTGTGAAAGCGCTCAAAGTACAAGTGCACAAATTACTCATACGCCGTGTTGTCGGCCGTTGCGTTCGGGTTTCGGTTCGTTGATGTTTTGGTTGGCGGCGTTAACTTGAATCGTGATTTGAATTGTAGAAAGCGCGCAGTTCGCATGCGAATGTCCTGGCCGACGGTTGTGCGATTGGTACAGAAACCGAGCAACCGCATCCTAAACAAAACGTTTCGAAAATTCTTTTGAAAAAATTTGAAACTTATTTTTCATATATATTTCAACATATACGTACTCGTGCAAATATGTGAATGTTTTTCTTAATTTTTGTTTTTGTGCTTCAAAAATAACAATACGAACTAATTTAAAGTTGACTGAATCCAAAGTGAAGATATCAAATTGAATAAAATGGATTGAATTAAAGAAAGAAAAAACATAGTGCACCGTGGAGTTTTGGAGCGTGGAAAACTCCCCACGTCTCCACGTCACATTTCGTTTTAATGCGACTCCTAATTTTCGTAAACTCTCAAATCTAAACAGGTGAGTGCCCAGCATAATTATCAGAAATTGAATTATGCGATTTTTATTTTGCATATTAAGAAACAAACATTTATTTTTTTGTGATTTGTTCGACTATGAAAATATGGCTTGATTGTAGGCAGCTGTTGCAATGCATGCATTTGCACAGAACCATTATACCCTGTTTTATCCATTTTCAATGGGTTCAGGGTATAAAAAGGCGAATTTGGGTTCATTTAGTTTTTTTTTGTTCGATTTAAATACAATTTTGCGGTTACCTCAATCAAAAAGGTTTTTAGGCGCAACACAATTTTACTGGTTTTTTTTTTGTAAACCTAATTTAATTAGGCGCTCACCATTTTGTACCGCTTACAATTTTACTTGGAGGGGCACCTGACCCCGTTCACCATTACGCGTGGACAATATCAAAGACTATTTAAATTCACAGACGGCATAAAGCTCATTAGCATATTGTCGCCGGTTGGTCATAAAATTCACAGGCTGTTCCTAATTCCCATTTCCGTTTCCTCGAAGTTTTCCACTTTATTGATGAATCCAGTTATAAAATTTACCTACCCTCTACAGAGTTGGTGAAATGTAAATGCATTTCATTTCATTCCATCAAAAAAAGTATAATTTACCAATTTACTAAGGGGTCAGTTCAGCTGTTTTAGATGCTCTCTATATTCTATCCAGGTTTACAAAACCTAAAACGTTTTTGAACTCATTGACAATTTTTTTATGAATATTTAGAAGAGAATTTAAATCTTGTAATTGTTCAATAATCTGTTGCATAATTTCTAATAAATTTATTTAATTTCTTTTTTATTTTTTTTTTAGTTTTTTTTTAGTAATAGTGAAAAACATATATCTAGGGTATGTTATTCTGACCTAGATAAGATTTATAAATTCGCAATAGTCTTATCGAGGCGACCAGTTTGCCTTACAATGACAGAATTTCAAAAAATATAATTAGATACACTTTGGGTTATTTTCTTTGCACAGCATGCAAGAAGAAAAATAAAATATATAAATTTACTTTAATTGTTTTCTTACTCGGTTTCTTTTCGTTCCGTTGCCCAAATGCCTACCAAGAATAGCATAATAATCATATTATTACATAAATATAAAAAATTTAATTTGCCGTCAAAATTCCTTTGAAATTTTTATTTAATATAAAAAGAATTTAAATTTGTTATGCTTGTGAAAAATTTAGATGCCACTTGCTTAAATTTTAAAAGATTTATTTTTAAAATAATTTTAACTTTGTATTTAGAATTCTGTTTCTTGTTATGTTTATTTTCTTTCTAAATTATTATTCGTTTTATGCTTATTTCATAATAAATTTTTATTTACTTAATGCACCGTCTTATTCGTGTGCTTGCAATTTCGAGAGGGTGTTAAGGGCTTAGTTTAACCTAATTTCTATTGGATAAGACTAGCCTTGAAAATTTTAAACAGAATTTTAAACATTCTTATTTGTCACGCGATTTTGGTTTCTTACATTGGAGTTAAGCAGAAAAACATGTGACATGCATTTAATTTCAATTCCCACTTAATTTGCATTTAATGTGCGTAATTTTCGACGAAATTTAATTGGCCTAATTAGCTGCGACATGGCCGTAAACGTAACTTAAGCATTCACGCATTAAGTGATTAAACGAAGACTTTACCACCCATAGAACAAAAGTGAAATGAAGTGTAGCGAAGTGAAACAAATGCGAGATATGAGAATTGCGCATTGAATTAATGAGGCAAATGTCAAATTTAAATGGGTTAAATAATGTCTTACAAGCGCGACAACAAAGGGCCACAGTTGGAAGCTGGAGTGGAATGGACAGAGATATACAGGCGAAAATAATTTTGGCTGGCCGCACACTTTAAAGTTCATCCAGATGCCATGCAAGACAAAATTTTATAAACTTTTCCATAATATTTTAAAAAGAATTTAACGCTGCAGGCAAGGCAAAGCCCACACATAACCTAACACAGACAACCAACCTACTATATCAACGAAAACAGAACAAGATAAGGCATTAAAAATGAACAAGCTACAGTTACCCTGTTACGTTTGTACGACTAGCTGATGCTCTAGTTTTTGTAAAAATTTCTCTAAAGGCAAAATCATATAAATTTGAAAGAAATCGAAAATCTATTTAAAAGTTTTGCATTTGGTTTTAGTGGAAATTTATTCTTACGTAAAACTAATATACCCTATTTAGGATATAGGGGTGTGCAAATGAAAAAGCGACAAATGCGTTGACTTCTCTTGAGTCTTGCATCATTTTTGAAATGGGAACGGAGCCGTAAAAATACCACAACGCACAGTCAAAGCTAGCTCTAGAGCATGGGCACAGGTGGGCGTGGCATGTGCCAGCCCAAAAAAAAAAAAAAAAAAACCCCAAATCTAAATCAAAAAACCCCCCCCCCCCCCC